>VTPC01008876.1:35636-76873 GCA_011009095.1 Ignelater luminosus | reverse complement strand
ATTACCAACTTAACACGTTAAGCACCATGAGGTATACCACATGTGTCGCACCTCCCTGTGTTCTTTGGACACCCCGGCGGTACACATGCTGTGTCTCACTACTGGCTGTTCTATTTTGCTATGTAACATAACGAATATGTCGCACTGATGTAGTTTACTTACGTCAATCAAAACAGTGCGGCCTAGGTTACCATCCTTTGGTGTTGGTCCATAAAATTCTGACCCCTGTTTCATTGTAGATACAATTGAATGTGAAGGAATATTGAAAAACTTTTATAATGGTTTCTATAACTTTTATGTAAAAAATACTTCCAATACAAAGTGTACACAGTCATAGTGTGTATTATATATACGAACAAATAAAATATAAAACAAAATGAAAAAGTAATTCTTATACTACATTGATTGTACCTTTTACCTTCATAAACACAAACTACCAGAATAATGAACAAGTACAGTGAAAAAAACAGTAACATTATTTTTTATTGTCTTCAGAGTGATGATCAACAAAGAAACATGGAATACAGTAAAACTTTTTACAACTAGTGTACTGCCATTTCGTGTGTGATGCTTTATTCAGAGCAGCTTCACGTCCAACTTGTTCTTTCAAATTACGATATCACACAACACATGGTAAACGTGAATTATGCTCTACCAAGGTATGGTCTTCATTTGGTTGATTCTGTTCTGGGTCGGTAGCCACATCAGCTTCTGATAATCGCAGCAAGGACATAGAAAGTTTCTTTCGAAATTCTGTATCATTTGTAACCTTCTTGTACGAGGGTTGCTATTTATATTTCTGGCCTAAAAATGTAAAAACCAGTATTTATGATCGAAACTAGTTTTATTCTTTTTCAAAATATTCTCCATTAAGATTGATACACTTTTCCATGCGTTTGAACCAATTTTCGAAGCACTTTTTCCACTCTGTTTGAGGCAGCTCCAAAATATGCGTTTTGAAACAAAAGACGGCTTCTTCTGGTGTTGAAAATCGTTGACCACACAGTTTGTTTTTGATGTACGGGAATAAAAAGAAGTCATTGGGTGCCAAATCAGGGCTGTATGGTGGATGGCTCATCAACTCGACCTTCTGGCTGGTTAAATATTCAATTGTTTGAGCAGCGGTGTGAGAGCTTGCATTGTCATGATGAAGAATGATTCGCTTCTTCATTGAAGTTTTCCGAATTTCTCCAATGACTTTTGGCAAACAAATGGTTGTGTACCATTCAGAGTTGACCGTCTTACGTTGCTCTAACGCCACTGTTGCCACATGATTGGTAATTCCAAAGAAACAGGCAACCATTTGCTTTGATGTGCTTCTTCCGCGAACAACTTTTGTTGGATTTGGCTCGTCTTGAAAGACCCACACAGTTGATTGCTGTTTTGTTTCGGGGTCATATGCGTAGATCCATGATTCGTCACCTGTGCAGATGTTATACACAGCCTTTGATGCACCTTTCGCAAATTTTTTCAACATTTCAATGCACCAGTCGACGCGAGCCTTCTTTTGAGCATTGGTCAGGTTATGCGGGATCCAACGGGAACAAATTCTTTTTACGGCCAAATGATCATGTAATATCTTGTTGATGTTAGTCATACTAATGCCCAAAGATGCCTCAATCTCACGGTATGTCACATGACGATATTGTTTAATCAGTTCACGCACAGCATCGATGTTTTCAGGCACAACGACAGATTTTG
Source organism: Ignelater luminosus (assembly GCA_011009095.1). NCBI lineage: Eukaryota > Metazoa > Arthropoda > Insecta > Coleoptera > Elateridae > Ignelater > Ignelater luminosus. Next base: position 75,172 of record VTPC01008876.1, on the reverse strand, counting down.
GACGGCCTTCACGGATTTCGTCCTGGAGTGAACATCGGCCACGTTTGAATTCATTATACCAGTTTTTTACAGTGCTGTAGGATGGAGCTTCATCGCTATATAATGAATTAAGTTCATTGATACACTCTTGTTGTGATAATCCACGTCGAAAGTTATGAAAAATAATTGCACGAAAGTGTTCACGGGTCAATTCCATTTTTACTAGGGAATGCACTTTTCAATTAACTGCAAACAACACTAATCGCACTCAAATGACAAAATGTTGTGGTTGAGGTTATGTTCAAGAATGTAAAGTTTACACCGGAAATGTCAGTGTTGCCAAGGCCAGAAATATAAATAGCATTGACGACTGCTGAGCCTAACAGGAACGCTATTACTAGTTTTCTGTACCACTTAGTTCCTCGTCGCAAGTAATGCGAATATGATTTTATTTGATCCGAAATATCGATGAACGTTTTTGCCTAATTATAATCGACAACAACCACAGGCATATCGGTTTCGCCACCTCATTGTTTTACCTGCTTCAGGTCGTCTTTGAGTCAGTGCTCAACATTAGTACATTCCTTTTGTCGCGCCACTTCAGGACAACTATTCCTGTCTTATTTTCTTGAGCAAATACCTCCTTTGCCTTCAGCTTCTTCTCCACCACTTCTTTAGGATTGTATTTACGATTACTGCGAAGGGTACCAATTAGATGTGTTTTTTTTTTATCCAATAATTCAGTAACTAGAGAAACACTTGTGTAGTAGTTGTCTGTATACCACTGTCGACCACTGCTAAAAAAGCCATCCATAAGAGAGAACACTACATTTGCAGATGCTTGTCCACCTTGCACATAATTGGAGCCACAATAAACTTGTAGATTGTACGTGTAGCCACCATCACAATAAAGCTTGTACACTTTTATTCCGAATTTATGCCTTTTATTTTTGATGTACTGCCTAAACCGGAGACGGCCACGAAATGGGACCATGGTTTCATCGACGCAGAATTTCTGATCGGAGTATAAACATCTTGAAATCTTTGTACAAGGTGTTTGATTAGGAGAGATAATTTTCTAAATCGATCATTTTCAGGCGATCATCATTACCGCTAAAATGTCAAGTAGCCAAGAGGAGCTCAAACCTATTCCTAGAAACAATTTTGGAGATATCGTTCGAATATAAAGGAGTTTTTCTCCAATATGATCTTAGTGTAGGCATTTTGCTCAAACCCATCCATAAAATCAGACCTAAAAATTTTCCATTTTTGTATTATCACTGGAAATCTTTTATACGGGATTTTGGTTTGTTGTTTTTGGCTAGGCATTGTTCTCCATAGCGATTTGTTTCTTCTATTATTTGAGTTATTATTTCATCCGTTACAAACAATTTGAAAAAATCAAGGGGACTCTTGTCATAGTAATCTTCGTAGACATTAGGTTTTATTCCAGGATTATTGACGGTAAAAGGAAAGTGTTTTAGTGACGATCCATCCACGGAATTCCAAGTCATATTGCTAAGAGCATCGACGTTATTCTTGTCTGCATTTTCGTTACCTTTTTCGTCTTCACCTTCGTTGTTTCGCAATGTAAATTGGTAAATTACATTTTCTATTACTTGATCTATAGTATTGCTTGGGAGGCTGCTTGTTGAAGCGCCATGTTGAACGGGAAAACTTTCCTTAGGTTTGTCAAGCTTGAAACGTTTCTTCTGCTTGGGAACATCACTATCTAAATTACTATCGCTACTAATTGATTCACTACCATTTGGAGAATAAGCATCCGATAAATACGCATTGCTAAATTAATTCCCACCACTTTCACATTTCGTTCCACATTTTTTGAAGTTTTTTTGTTCTTATTAGTAAGAAACCATTGTAATAAAAAGCGCTGTTCACTAATGCAGCACATACAACCGACTAACACAATGCAATGAGATACAGGAATCTACAAATTTCTTTAAATAAAAATTTGGGATCAGACTTTCAGATTCTTTTGTGGCGCTTAACGCGTTAAAAATATTTTTCAGACGTCGATTTTTTTATTTTGTCTTTATTTACGTTTATATAAGCTATGTGGAGATTAGTAGATGAAGCATTGGTTCAGTATTAAGTTCTAAAATTAATAGTAGTACTCGTTGGATCACTAAATATTGAAGATTTTTTTTAAATTTTTCTAATTGTAAGAACTTTTTTTAAATTTTGGAACTCTGCTAGAAAAAAAGTGATATTTTTCTAAGATTATTAAATTTTAGGGCTCCGAGTAGGTAATATTTTATCTACTACTTTGCTAATATCCTTTATAGTAAGTGTTTCACAAATTATTGAGGACAAAATTGGAAGTAACGACGAAGTTAATTAAAGATGAGGTCTTGTATGTCTAACTCCCATAATTTCCTCTAATTATTGAATTAGGGTTGGTTTAGGAAACTTCCCTTATATTATGTGAAATACTAGTTGAATAACTGCTGTAATAAGATAAATATTGGAATTTTTTATATTTGCTTGGAAGATTAATCGTAGTGTCATTTTTATTGTTTAATGGACGGCAGCTGCCATATGCGTCGGCGGTGATGCAGGAGAAATGATCAACGTTAAGCCGAGGCGGGTAGAAGCACACATCGTTCTGTGTTATGCTCTACTAATATTCGTGACTTATAACTTAACGTTTTATGTTATGTACGTGGGCACTCTTTATTAAATAAATGTAAATCAGTTTTTTGAATTTCTTGTGCCATTAATAAAATTCATGTAATGCACGCATTGATATTTAAGCCATCGATTTCCTTTTGGTGGTTCCACCAGTTTATGTAACAAAAGTTTCTCTGATGGACTATGCTTAACTTGAAAGATAAATTCCTAAATCTTGAGTCACCATTTCCTGATAGGAGCAGCCAAGTCTTTTTTGCAAACGTTTCTCGTTCATCCACACTACAGCGAATATCTCCAGTTCTGTTGAATGGTGGTTGCCTTTTTCATTAATAGTTTGATGTAAGCATGCAGCATTAAAATAGGTTCATTGATCAGTCTACTAAAAGGAACTCCTTTTCGGTACAAGTCCAATTTTAGGAACTCCCAACGGTTTTGACAAAACCAAAAAGTTCTTAAAGTATGACGTTAGATCTAAGAATTGTTAACTCGTTGTACTTCCAAGTTCTATGTTTCCATTGCTAATGATAAATCCTAAATACTTCATGTCTCTGCAGTAGAATCCACACTTAATTTGTATTTGCTAAATTGCCATCTATAGAATAGAGTTTCAATTCGGAGTCATTTATTGTGAAATGGTTCAATTTCCTATTAATAGGAATTTTTAAATAATTAGTTTAAAGAATTTACTTTAAAATTTTCGTTCGCATATTTTATCTTTGTTTATACGATAGGCATCTATTCATAGTTCTAAGCTTATCAAATCATATCTTGCTATAATGTGCTATCTATTTACACTTCTTCCCAATTTCCGGAAGCTAAGCTCAGAGAAGAGGCAACTCCAAACTGGGTTCATCTATGTATCGATAGTATAAATTTAGTTCACTTCCTGTTTGAAATAAACTAGAAAAACCAAACTTCTTCTTTAGTATATTTTTATCAATTAGGTATACTCTAAATAAATAATAAGTTATGTGATAATAACAATTTACAATTTTTGATCTATGGGTATAGTTAAGTATAATTTTCTGTAATAATTCCCTTGATAGGTATACAAAGTTCGGTTTTGTAAACTCTTTGGTTGCAGCTGCCGCTTTAGAGTTCCTGATAAACCATAACTCTCGGTAGCGTATCTTAAGCTATATGGGCTAATTAAGTATGTTAATTTTGTATATCTGACTTTTGTATCTAATCTAAAAATAATTAAAGAAGTTTGGTTTATATGCGTTTTGTTTTCTTTTCTTATTATTCGGAGACTATTAAGTCACTACGGATGCTTATCTAATGATACTGGCCTTTCTCTCAAACCATATACAAAAATCAGTAAATTATTATCATTTGCTAATAAGAATTAAATTACAAAAAAAAATTACAAAATTACTACACCTTGTTCTTCATCTTTTTTAACTCTTTCTCTTTCTTCTTTCTCTTTGGCTCATTTTTTTGCTCTTCTTTGCACACCCACTTATTCTCACTCTTCCTATTGCTCTCATGCGTGTTTCCGTTTTTCTTCTTTTCGTTACATTCTTTTTTTATTTTTCAATAGCGTAATGGTACAAATGATCTTTATGGGTAACGCATATTTCAAGATTGTGGCGCTACAATTGAAAAATTGCAAAATTTGCACAATGAAAGACGTTTTCGTTGACATGAAGGGCTGTATGCTCAGGTTTCTCAAACCGAATTGAGAGAATTCTGAATAGAAAACTACTTTGAATGCAATTTGAAAAACCAAAATATGCCATAGCTACTTCTTGAGAATATTATACAGTGGTTTTACGCAACACATAATTTAAAAAATGTTGTTATTAGTTGTTATCTCAGTGGAAACTCGATCCAACATATACTCTGAAACAAATCAATAATAGAGAAATGGATTTGATCAAACTCTTTTAACCAAAAAAAATCCATTACTTAGACCAGTTATTAAAAATACGCCAGAAATATGCAAAACTAATCCTACTAACTATAATGGATGTCAGCGTTAGCAGAGAGCAAAACATCATCGAAGATCCTGGCCTAAACCCGACTCTTGGTAGAAATCAAAAACTGCAAGAACCATTTTTTTCAAGAATACTACATAGAATTTGCACTATGTAAGTGTTCTGCCTGGAATATCTCCATATTTCAGAAACAATAGGGTTTCAGTTGGAATTCGAAAAAGAAGACAGGTTTTTGGTAAAAATGCTTGAATACAACTTGCAAAAACTGAAAACTACAGAAGCCATTTATTGAGAATACTAAGTATATAGAGTTTACATTATGTAAGCGCTTTTTCACGGAATAGCTTCATTGTTTGGGAAAAATAATATTTCATTTCGTCATATTAAAACAGCGTTTTGGTAGAATGCAGTTAGCAAAACCTAGTTGCGTATTTATTAAAATACTATAGAGCATCTGAACACTATGCAAAAGTTTTTTGCTATCATAAAGGGCTTTATCTTATTATTATCTCTGAAACAAAAGATTCCAGTTTTACAAATTTAAGACGTATTCTCGGTAAACGCTTGCTTTTCGTTTAACTAGTTAAAACCAGAAACTCTAGAGTCAGTCATTATTGTTATTAACATACCTACATATGTATACTCAATGCGCATTGTCATAAATGGTTATAATCGTGATTCCAAGAATAAAATATATTTTTGACCAGTTTTAACAGGCTTTGAATGTAAATTGAAGTTGTTTCAAATTCTCAAATGCTCAAAGTAGGGATGGTTGCAAACGCAGATGCCGCAAGAGAGGTACAAGGCTGAATATTTGTACTCACCTGGATGGACGACGTTTCCAATTATCTGAGAGCAGAATTTTATCAAAAGGAGGTTCAGGATTATTCAGGTGTCTGACAGTTTTTCTTTACTAAAGTGTGTGTAATAGAACGAGCAAGAAATAACGAAAACTGTAGACCATAATAGAGGCAAAATTCTTCTTTATATTGCTTGATCAATATTTAATAAGATTTAGTCATTTATAATATGAAATTGAGTTTTTAGATCAGGAGCTTATAGCATGGATACTTTCTGCTGAAACCTAAGCTTGGCCACAACTTGTGTAAGTGCTCAAACAAGTGAAAAGGTTCGCTTATATTTAATATTACAGCAGCCCAATTACTCTATGGTTTTGAATTCAGGTCAGCCCTAGAACCACCAAGCCCTTGACAAAATTCTGCCTTTAGAATATAACTAACCTGTCTTATTCAAAAGCAGATTACTTCGTAAATACAGTCTACTACTGGATAGGCGCTGGAAACCTATAAAAGTCGAGAGACACTGTAAAAATTGACAATGTGAATCAAACAAACCTGAACCAAAAACACTTATTTCCGTAAAAATTATGATATATACCATTTGACAACACAATTTTGTTTTTGTCTGATTCTTAGTTTGACATTTGGCTAGTGTTTTTGATTATTAGTCTAAATTTTAGCCTAAAAAGACTCAGAATGCAGAACAAGTTTTAAAGTTGTACTAACTGATAAAATTCTTGGTCATGTGCTAGTTTATTCACAGCTTTAGATGATTTCGGGGGAATGTTTGTCTAGGCATCAAAGTTTCCTTTTTTTGTCATCGATGAATTAGCAAAAATTGAAGTGTGCGGAACTGTTGTTTGAAAAATAGAAAATGAAACAAAATGTATGTCTGCCTTTTCATTTAGTATATACAAATGGCAGAGTCGCACGGCAGCTTCGTGTGGAAAGTCAAATTTCTGATGATGCTCTAGAATACCTTGGTTATTAATTGAGCTAGCACATTTTAGATTTTTGCCTCCCACCAGTTTCGCACACGCAGCTATTGCAACGCATACATTACTTGTGATTTGGTCCGCGCGCGGTATAAGCCGCCTATCCCGTATGGGTCATTGTTGGTGGGGCTGATTCTTGAATTCCGACCTAAAACATTCTAGTTATTAAAAATCATGTTGTCTTGAAGAAATTTGCCAATTTTGATAGTCTTACTTTAAGCTAGCAGTAGTGATGCTGTGGAAAATAGCAGCAAGATACCGAGACCGATAAAGCAATTTTAATTATCTTGGCGATATATTAGAATATTACAGTATAGAAAGCGGTTTTAAGAAATCTAATTATTAATATGTAAATGCCTGGTAAGAAAGAAGGTCATTTTGACAGGTGCCTTAGGAACGACGCACACAAGAATTTATGGGATAAAAGATACTAGCTGTCACCGCTGAGTGCAAAGAGCTTAAATGGCATACGTTTAAGACAGAATTCCGCGATTAAAAGGCAAACCTAAAACTTACATTTTACAGCTTCCCAAGAAAACATCTCATACATTAATACCTTTTTCTAGAAACTACCAGGAAAAAAAATGGATATGGATGAGTCTAGATCCATAAACAGTAGACGAGATAGCCTACGATGATATTGAACAAAAGGTATAGTAGTAAAAGTTGGTCAATACTCCTTAGACTTGATGTAGCCGGTGATCACAATCTGATTAGATGATCCGTGAGGATCAAGATCAAAGTGGAAAGAATGAAGCTATTTCGTCAACAGTGATTCCTAGCTGTAATTGAATTAAAGAACAGTATCGGTAATTATTAAAATGATCAAGGTTATAAAGTGTCTCCAATACAAATATGTGCAAAAGAAAAATTACAACCACTGAAAATTAAGTAAGAAAGTAACAGACTCATAGAACAGAAACATGGAAAGAAGCTCTCTTGAATACACTGAGTTAACCAAAACAAAAAGATTACATTAGACATACTAAGCTATAACTCAGAGATATTAAAAAACATAACAGAGAATAATAAAAACATGAAAGTTCTGGAATCGTTAACATACAAGAGAACAGCAGCTCAAAAACGAAAAGCGAAAAGTGACAGAAAAATCGAAATGCGAAGTAGAAGAATCTGTTCTTCTGTTAGCCCTTAACCAGAGAACATGCGATCATGAACGTGCAATCCAAAAAATTATATCTGAAACGCGATTGAGCTGCTGGAAAGGATTGTCATATTTGAGAAATATTAAAATTGAGTCTTGCTGTAATCCTGGAATCAATTAGAATCTTTTTAAACAAACAATAGAGTCATGGCAAAATGCTCAGGTTATTCTGTGATACAAGAAATGGGACAATTAACAATATTTAAGTCACCAACCATATTTATATAAGTTGTAAATTAAGATTCTAAACGACAGAAGATGGTTCCAACTTAACTTGCAATAGTTCTGTAGATAGATGAGAAATCTAAGGTATAAATCACAAAAGATTCGATTTTAGATACAGAGACCTTGTCTAGTGTATTTGCGATAACGTGACAATTCAAAGTTGAACTTGAAGAAGGCTGAGAACAACTAGTGATACAATTTCGCAAAAATTACTTACAGGGACAATATTAATAGGTGACAGCTTTCGTATGATGAAGATACTGTAGTAAGTCTTGAATTCTAGAAGCTTTCTGATTTATGTGAAGAAATAGAAACAAATTTCTTGAGACGAAGATTTTTTAATGAATAGGGACTAGGAAAAAATTATTTTTACAGTAAACTGTTTTCATATTTGAGTTTCAGTTTTCAATTGCATAAATAAGCTAGAATACAAATTTGAAACATCTGTTTTATTTGTTTAAATTATTTTCTGAAGTAGCTAGTAGTACGTACATAAAAATAAATTAGCAACAGTTTTGTGAAAATGCCAATGTTTCCGTTTTTCACATCTAGTTAGAATTATTTATAGAAACCAATAATAGTTAAGACTTTCAACAGTTGTTTCCATGAGGTAGTATTTAATTAAACAAATCTATAATTTCAAAAGCACACATGTAAGTTCTGTTTAATTTTTGTGTTGATACAACAGGAATGTACTAATTCTTTTTTTTTATTTTCTTTTCAGGTAAGTGAGAATAATCACTCTTTTAATGACGACAGTGATGCAATAAATTAAAGGTAAGCTTTTAATGTGGAACCTCAGGGGAAAGTCTAAAAAAAACTTGGAAAAAGCACAAAGCTTGTTGACCAGATTTTTTTGGTTAAAGGACTGGGTACTTAGAGGGCCCATGATTTTGATTAGAATAAATTCTACTTTGGTTGGTACCGAGTTGTCATGTTTAGAAATGTAAAATACAACTTTCAAATTTCCTTAATAACTTATCATCACATTGTGATTTGTTTGCTGTACCTGAATAGAAAGGGTTTTTGAATATATGCGGTGAATTTACACTTGTAAATATTATATCCTTAATATAGTGACTAAAATTGATTTATATCACACACGAGAGGGCCTAATAACTTTAATCCCTCTCTACGAACTACAATTCGATGTTTTAGTCTTAAATCACTTGGATTACCTGAAATTGAACTCGTAATTAACTCACTGTGTAGGTCGTAGGCAAATTTCTACAAGCAGTAAAATTATTTAATTAATATTTTCGTGTATTAACAAGTAGAATTAAACACCGATCCTTTTAAATAATAAATTATTATGTAGGCAGGTGTATATTAAGCGCATTAAAATTCTCTTTGATGCTGTTTAAAATATCTTAGGATAAAAACTTTTCTCAAAAGTTACTCTTTTTTAAGCTCAGCATGCATAAATAAATAAATCTATTTCAAATTTAGATTGTGTTAAAATTTTTATTAGTCAACTTTCAGGGTGTTAATTACAAGAAACGTGAGGAAAAACAATCAAAGAAAACTAATAACGGAATTGAGAATTTTACTACTGGCGATACTTCTTCAAGATGCGTTGTTTATTGCTGTGTCAAAACATTTGTTACTAGAACTTCACTGAAACTAAAATTAACTTGGCGAAAAACTTAATTTCAAATTTTCTTCACTACTTTTGCAATTAACTATATACCCGCCCAGTGATTAATTGAAAATACATTACCTCTTGCATGATATGATAATTTTGTAGGCTTTGATTTATCTTTGGATTATATATAAATGAGCACTGCAAGCCTTAAAGGCTTATGGCTTTGAGTCTCTCAACCAGCTTCTTCCATTTGGATCTGTCCTCAGCCAACGCTTGCCTGTTTTCTCCACCGAGTCGCGTTAAATCTTCTTTAATTGCATCTTGCCATTGCCTTTTTGGGCGTCCTCTTTTTTTTCCGCCTACTCCTCCTAATAACACTTTTTTTGTTTGTCTAGTTTCTGACATTCTATGTACATGTCCAGCCATCTTACTCTTTAAACTCTGATTACATCTGTGATACTTGGATGTTTGTATCTTTCCGCCACTTCTCAGTTGTATAAGCTTCTTCATTGTCCATTTTAATCCTTGGTTCCTTCTAGTATCCTCCTCAGCACTTTCCCTTCCCATCTGTCCAACTTTTTTTCTATGTTTTTGTACATTATTTAGATTTCACTTCCATAAAGCACCGATGACCTTATCACTGCTTTATATATTCCCAATTTCGCATTTTTGGAGATGTTTTTCGATATTAACAAACTGATATTCCTTATTTTCCATTTTCACCCTTAGTTTATTTCCTGCTCCGTTTGCTCCTGTTCTTACTTCTATGTACTTAGTCTTCTCTTTGCTTATGACTAATCCATAATATTTTGATGACCTTTCTAATTTTTTTAAAATTTGTTTTAGCTCCTCCCGTGATCTTATTAATAGAACTACATCATCTGCGTAGGCCGTTACTTGGTGTCGGCTGTAGTAGAGAATAGAAACCATTTTCAGAAGCATTTAAAATGACTTTTTGTATCTGTGCCCATTCTTCTTCAACGGATTCATATTCGCTCATTTGCTCCAACTCGGAAGATATTTTTCGAATTCCTGCTGTATATTGCTTTTTTAAAATCTTTGTATGTTATATTTCTTTTCTCTTCCCATACTTGTTTTTATTTGTCATTTCGGGTAGTTGTTGTTTGATGTCCATAATAACCAAAAAATGGCCAGTATTGGAATCCGCACCTCTGTAACTTCTGACATTGTTTACATCTTTTACATGTTTTTGTTCAACTTAATTTGATTGTGCTTTTTGCCGTTAGGTGATATCCATGTTGTTTTATATATATCTTTATGAGCAAAAGAAGTCGTACAGATTCTCATGTTCGATTCCATTGCAAATTTTTGGGCATTTTCCTTGAGGTCGATCATATTCTGGTTTTCCACTATAAATCCTGTTATTACTATATTTTTCTTTTTTTTTCTTGTTCTAAATCCTCAATTCTTAAATTCGTTTCTGGTATTTGTTCTTTGATTACACAATTTTTTTTATATCTTTGTTTTCTCTCTGTAAGTTTACATAATTTGTTCTTACTTGCTTTAATTCATCTCTAAAATATTTTTACTCCGCCAGTAACTGCTTTAAATCTGTAATTCCCGTGCTGTTTATTACTTTGACCTCGTATATTAAATATTTGCAGAAGGTCGCCCAAAGAACTTCGCCTACTACGACCGTTCGTAGGCAATACCTCCTTATCAACCTTCCAGAACCTCTTTTTCTCTGTTTTGTATACTATTTAATTTAGACTCTGATAATTATTGTTTGGATTACTTTTTACAAGTAAACTAATTAGTACTTATGTCTTCTTTGGAATCTTAGGAACCATAGGAGGTTACTAATACATTACTTACCTCACCATTTTAAAGTATTAACTATTTTTACCTTCTTACCGAAACACGTAAAATGCATTTCTATAACATAAAACAACAATACATATTGGATAAGACGTTTGTAGGATGGTCAAATTCAAACCAAGATTGCTAATTGAACAAATTTTGCTTAAACTATTAGTGCCTAGAGCTTTCTACTTGATGATTGAGACATGAAACAGAGAGAATATAAATCAAACAATAAGCGAAAGATCTTAACCTACGTGCAATTTTAAAAAGCAGTTTTTATGTAAAACAACATCACATTTGATACATTTCTTATTTGTTGTCTAGTGGCACAATCCACATCGCGTTCGTGTTTCTTGAGAAGATCTAAGATGCCCAACGTCATATCTGGGCACCCAACGTTATTCTCTTTCTTTATACGTACGTCCGAAACTTGCTCTCTCACTTTACGATAGAGTAGCCAAGCGTTCTGAATAGACATTTAAATACGTCTTAAATAAACAGGGGCCAATACCATTTTTCTGACCTCAAGATTGTTCAATAATGAGCCTGCGTTCTAATACATCAGATCGGTCCCAATTCTATTTGATCTTATAGTTCCGACGTTTCGGATGCTCTGCGCTGCCACACGATCAATCAGTCTTAGAGATGTAAAATAATTATCTGCGTATAAACAATATGCGGCATCACTTCATTGTTTCGAATTTAGGAATAAGTTCCGAAAATTGTAACCTCCGAGTCCAAACTTTTTCTAATATTTGTTAGCTTGTTCTTTAGCTCTTTTATGAAGATACCCAGATTTTAAATTCAGACACCAACGATTTTATCCAAAACAGATTTGTTTCCCTTTAATATGCTGTTTCATTCCATGTCGCTCATTATAGAGAATCATGACTTCATCTCTATTGGATTCTGTCTTCCAAATGGTGAATTCAAGAAACGACTTTTTGAGCGTATGAAAGTAAGACGAGATTCTGAACGTTTTACCAGCTGCATTTATGCTAAGAGTGTGATTGAAATGAAGAAATCTAATAATAGTTTCAAAGCTCTTGCGACGCATTAATAAAATGCTTTCTTTCTTCAATGCGCATGCTTGGATGGTTTTCCTAAGGTAAATTACTTTGGTTCCAATTTCGTGTCGAGTTTCTTATTATCAGAGTTTCAGAAATTATTTCTCTTTTCAAAATTTTTCTTCCTCGTTATTACTATCTTGCTTATTAGTCTCTTGATCGTTGATGCTTTTAATATCGTCTTCGGTTGCAATATTCATATTTTGTTCGTAAAATGTACATTGTTTTAATCAATTCGAACTTCACTTTCTGTTTGATGAATCACTGCTTTAGATTCCGACGCTAGCTGTATACCATTTAAATTGTTGCTCATCTTTACTATCCTCGTCGGTCGAAACGTGCGGGTCACTTGCTAAAAAAGCTACAACTAGTAAAAATAAAATAAGGATACTTACTGGAAACGAGTATCTCAAACACTATCTTTACAGTATATTTGCATCAAAAAGTTAAACGTTTATTGCTGTGAGTTTAATAAAATTGATCGCTTAGATTTTGATACAGTAAAATCCAAAATTTCAAATTAGAAGAAACTGTAGTAAGAGGAAATTCTTTGTATAATTAAATATAATGTATTTGAAGTGTTCTGACATTTCTAGTATTGACAGTCTTGTCTAATATAGTTAAAGAGTGGTGCAAGTTTTTCTTTCTACAGTACTATCTAATTATACTCAGGATCCATTCTTAGATTATTATGAGTTTCATGCATTGATTTACTTTCTAAGTCAATTGTGTAAGGTTTCCTGTTCTATCTATACATTGAGAGAATATATTTTTGCAACCCAAATCGAATTATAGTTAGTTCCTGAAAGCAAAGCAGTGGGCACTATAGGCCTTTTGCCTTCTCAACATGAGCTTGTGATATATTGGACACACGCAGCATCGCTAGTAGTGTGAAGTGATGGCGTGGATATTAGTGAGTTGCTCCGAGTCGCGACAGCACCTGTGGAATACAATTTGGTAATAGAACTGATAGTAATAGTGATATTATATCGGTCTCGTGCTGTGGCAGTTGAAGTAGACTTTTGCCATTAGTCATGAATCAGTTGATGAATACAATGTAATGGATATGTATTGAGTTATTGATAAAATACTGACATTTTTTTGTTTGGACCCGAACCATAGGCTTCGGTAGGATTTTATGGAAATGGTTGCAGAGCTTATACAAGCATATTGCATATTCAGAGCGCATACTGTTAATTATACTGGTAAGCTGTGCTAATGTCCTAGGGCACGCGAATAACATGTTAATTAAAATGGAGTGAACCGTGTTAGTGTAAACAGTAAACAGCATATTGTGACGAAATGTCTGGCGAATGAAAGCGTAAAATCAAATGGCATTTACGAAAGATTACATGCACGGCATTTGAATTGTGAAATCGTTTCAAAGACGGCCGTATGTCCGTAAACGACAATCCTAACAAAGGTAAGCCTACTACAAACTTTCAGAAAGGACGAATCTTTCTGTATGAACATCTGCAGTTTTGGAAGGTTAATGCACGTGTGTATGTAATGTAAATTTTATATCCCGTGGTATCAACATCAACAGTGAATACTACTGTTAAGCTTTTGACAATCTGCATGTTTCTGTAAGACGACGACGCTTTAAGAGATTTCCACTTATTTGTGGAATTAAAGAAGTTGCTGGAAGATCAGCATTTCAGCAGTGACGTGTGACGGGAAACAGGCCATTCGATCATGGCTCCGCTGTGCTGAGAAATCTTTTACGCTGTTGGTATCTAAACACCAGTGAAATGCTGGGACAAGTACATTAGTGTAGCGAAGGTTTATATAAGGAAATGAGAATCGTTTTTTCTCTTTCAGGCGTGTTCTATTTTGAACAATCAAAAGTCCCGGCTTGACTTGAATGTTTCTCCTAGCAAGTTAAAGGTTATGTTAACAAACATAATTCTACTCTTCCACTTTCCTGTATATTGCATCAGTTTAAAAATCCACATAGACACCTGAGCAATTTTTTTATAATCATCTCTTTTTCTGTATGTGGGGTTGCTAAGTTTTAAAGTTTTTTTTTATAGATGGACATGTTTACAAGCCAGAATAATCTAGAACATTAAGATTTTTAACAATCTGTAAAAGAATTTAGAAATTTAAGCGATGCGAAAACAAGGAGAATAAAATGCGAATAAACTTAAGACCAGACGTATTCATTTCCGACTGACGTTAAATAGTCGAGGGATTTTATTTAATTGCCGTTCTTATTTTAGAATTGACTAACCACACGACCAAGCCTGTCAACATCTTCTAAACTGGGCTCGTGTGCAACTCAAAATCCAGTTCATGCAGCATGGGAAATGTCAGATTGATATTCTCTTTGTTTATTTTATTAATTGTAATGAAATATTGACTTTCTTTCGTTAGTGTCAGGGTCTTTTTGCCTATATCGTATCGTATATTGAAGTTTATGGACAAATCAGCCTTTTTTGATTTTTTAGCCAAACGGTCTCTTCGGACCCAAACGGAGTTTTTGAACTGTTTAAACAGTTGGGGCTGTATAGGTTTTTGGATTAAACAAGCTTTACCGAACTATTGGGATTTTGGGATTGATTGGAGCAGAGTTAAATTAGGCTAACGTGGGGTCATGCCTGGATAAGGGAACAAAATTCTTGTCTCTGTGATCAAATTCATGGTGGCGTATGACCCCCAGTAATCGATCCCAAATTAAACAAAAACAACAACGTTTGGTATCAATAATCTGTTTGTCAAGCTTTGATTGACACAAATCATTGAAACGGATAACAAAAATCTACAGAAATATAACTATTATACAGTATGATAAAATACGAAAATATGCCCAAATAAGTTAAATCAGTTCAAAATTAAGTTGGATAGTGATCGTAGCTACTATGTTTCTAAAGAATCTAAGATGATAAATTTGACGTAGAGTAGCTCAAATATAAATATAAAGGTTTGTAACTACTGACCCCAAGTACTGGAAGAAGTTTGGAATCGGAACCAGGAGAGCCGCCCCTCCTAAGATGTAGAAATTTATTGGGCACCTGCGGGATCCGAATACATAGATTGTTCAGATTAGACAAGTACGTGGCCTATAACTTGTTGCCACGTAACGTAGAACTATACAGGCTGTAATCTGTCCTCCTGTTGCGCATTTATACCGAGTGTGGGATTGCAAACCCGTACATAGGACAATTGTATTATTAATTTATTTTGCTAATTCTGGAAATTTTTGGTTAATTTATTAGCGCCAGATTGAGAGGGAACTTTTACCCTATTGATTGATAACATTACCTCCACTGTAAGCTCATTTGGGGAGCAGGAATTACAAAAATCTGAATTCCCATGCATTGTCCTATGTACGGGTTTTAAACTCCATACCCGGTATGTGTTTTCAATGCATCTACCTTTCCTGAATGTCTTCTTTATCTTTCTTACTATCTAAGCATTCAAATCCTAAAACGACCACGTTGATATTCGTCGTTATCGACAACCTACTACCCTAATCCTCCTAAATTGCAGTGGTTGTAAAGCTTAACTAAAAACTGTCAAAATTGTAAAGTAATGTTCTTAAGAATATTGTTGGTGTTAAAAAATGTGTTTTTTGAGTGTTTCCTAGAGCACCACCATCTTTCCTGTCATTTATGTAACTCTTTGTTGCTTGAGATCAATCTTTAAACAATTTTTTTTATCTTACATTTTGTCACATGGCCAAAATAGCTAAATCTATTCCTGATCTGGTTCTGGCGGAATTCGTTATGTGTGATGACATAATAACATACATAAGTTTTCAAGAAATGAGCCAATAGTCATAGTAAGGTGCAGTTTTGAGCACGTCATCTGGATTCTGCGTCTCGTTGATTTATTTCTACAGTTGGCTCTTTTTTTCCTTAAGGAAATAATTCAGAGTGACTTGATTTACAGTTTCTTTTAGCTTCTGATGGTCTATTAGCAGTAATTCTATAACAGCTTCTATTGATCTGTTTGGCAAATTTAGAACTGACTACTACAATTACACAATTCAAATAACCTGCATGTTGCATGAATATTCTGCGTTACAAACAAAGAAAAACCGTTCTCTTTTGACATTCATGGTTACAAAAGTCTGAACATTTGTTTAGACCAAGATTTCTCGTATAGTAAAAGTGTCAATAAAGAGAAAAACTTGAGTTTGCTACAACCCTAGCTATTTTTGTTCGGAAGGTGCAAACAACCACTTAAGTGCCCTCTATTTACGATAATAACATTTTATTTAACCAATTATTTTGTAAATCAAATAGGCGTAAATTTCATTATTATCTGAAACTTTCAAGCCTATATCGATCTTGATTAGCTCCCAACACTGGAAGATGGCAGACTTTTTCAATTTATCTTGTCCAACCCTCAGATAAACAATTTGTGTACATTGGAATGTCTTTCAATTACAGCAAACTTACCTGTTGTGATTGTGTGTATTACAACCAGGGATGTAATTTATTACGCTTTTCATTGCCGTTAAAACAGAATATTAATTGTACTCTCTGTATTGTCCCTTCCGATCTTCTATTACACAATATGTGCCTGTCGTCGAAAGTTTATGGTGAATGTCGTTTTGTAACCGTATAAATGTATTTCGGCGGTTTCACTACATGAAATATTAGCAGCTTAATAAGTTTCTTAAACCTCGAGAAACAATAAATTCAAATCTGATATTGACCATATCAAGGATATAAATAAAAACCCGTGACATATTTTCTTATTCGTTTTACCCTTACCGCAATATAAAACGCATAACAATCCATGATCTATATATCAATAAAAAGAAAAAACATTGTGAAAGTGTAGAGCGTATTTCACTTGGGACAATTTGCGTAGATTATCCTGGATAGGGTCGTATTGCAATAAATATTTTATTTTAAAAATGCTTCCGGACCCGTGGCGGTGAAAAACAAAAAATGTGGGAAAATGGAATATTGAAACGGTGGTTTCGGTAAAAAACACAATTAACAAAAACCGCAACTGAAAAACTGTTGTTTATAAAAAATGAACGTTATGTTGCGCGTGACCCTAACGTGAACTTTCGAAATGCAAAATGTGAACTGATTGCAAAAATATTTTATTTCAAGAGTACATTAAAATAAATAAATAAAATGCGTCTCTCTTGATTTCACATTCTAACGAATTGCATTTTCCTGCATTTTCACGGTAGAAATGCAATTTCCAGGGTGTATCTTATTATTTTCTTTTTCATTTCTCGGTGATGCACAAAATAAAACCATTCTTCTCCCAGCGCTTTTTATATCTTAGCATTATCAGGGTTGAGCCGGATCATATTTCCTTTTGGCGTTCTTCGGGTTTGGATAAAATGAAAATATGCGGCTTCGTTTATATCCATGGCCACTACAAATTCTCAAAGGGTTAATAAAACGGGCGTTTTCATTTAATTTGTTGGAAAAGCTGCGTATAAGCTTAGGGGCATTAACAACGCACAGGACTATTTCCGTACAATTGGAACGAAAGGTTTAAAGCGTTTCAGCAGTAGTTTAAGTGGACCGGTAGCCACTATAAATCTCCAATTCTAAATTGGATGTCACCTGTTTCCATCTAAAATCCAGAATCAAGCAAACCTTATTCTAGATGTCTCTTCCATTTCAATTTTCAGGGATCTCGCTGTCTTCCCTACTTCTTGTGGAATTAACCCGGGATTTTTGTGGTTTTCTGTTTATTAAACACGATGAACTCTGACTATATTTAGTTTGGAAATAAATAAAGAGCACATTTTATGAACCATTAAAACATCGTACAACTGCAATATTACACTGACTTGGGAACACAAACAAACCTGTTATTTTCGTGAAAAAATTAGCCCGTAGCAACCCACACAGTTGCAAAAGTAATACTGTTGAACCCATTTCGTGCGTTCTAAATTTGTTTAGACCAATTTAATCGCGAATTTATGCATCCATATAGTACGTGCGTAGGTCCTGTACGCTACATAATTTGTAATCACATTTGACAACATCTACCTACACTTTGAATATTAAGAGATAAAATATGGATGCAGTTCTTTGTGTTCATCTTTTCACGGTTTTCTGTTTGTATATTTGTATTTCTTTGAATGTATAATAAAAACGTTGCCTCAGTTTTATTAGCGGGGTATGTTTAGCCACATTTTATAATTATTGAGTAAACAGAAGCTTGATTTTGTTTGTTTTATTTTGTTATTTAAGACTCTGTATTTGCGTTGAGGCCAATGTGTTGTTTGTATAATAAATAGTGTTTATTTTGACTATACTGTCGAAACTAAAGATATCTTTTTATTTTACTGCCGAAAGTGTTTAAGCTTTCAGAGCCTTTTGTATTAAGGGATTAGATTAAATCAAATAGAATTTAAAAGCAAATTACAATAGCTTGTATTTTGTGTTTGTACTATAAAGTAAATTTAATTAATTCAATTAATTTTCTGGTTGGTTGATATGTTTGTTGTTCGGCTTCCTTCCTTGCTGCTAATTTTCGAATTTTAGTTTAATATCATCATTCATCATCAAGAAAATTGTATGAGTTTGGAAACAGATTTGATTACACCAAAAATGCAACCTGATTGAAATCAAACTTCCTGTCTTGAGGAAGTTCGATACGGGAAAAGCTTTCGTAAGGAAAAACTTCATCAAATCGAAAAACTTCACTTACTCAACAAGCCCAATCGGTTCATGAAAGAATAATGAATATGGAGAAGACCAAATTGCATGTTCAATTCAAAGCTCTTTTGTCAAATTGAAAAACTATTGAAAAAATTAAATAACAAATAAAGAAAAAAAATTACTTTTGGGCATTAGTGCTTAAACCGGCTATTATTGATACCAAAATCTGTATCAAAAAGACTTTTTTTAAGACAAGCGTAGAAAAACTCGCCTTGCGGCTTGGATTACAAGTTTTGCATTTGTGTAAAGAATTGCTTTCTCGGCACCTGTTGCATATTATAACTATTAGCAGTTGGAAGAAATTGTAAATACCTTATTTGTCAAAACACTACCAACAACAACTACCTAACCGGTTAGAATTAATTTGTTTTCGAGTTATATATCTCTCTCTACTTTCTGTTTTCTTATAATTGCTACTGCTGTCAGATTATGTTCCAAAAGTAAACGATTTTGTAAGTCCGTATGAGGTAAACCATTGTTGAATGTTATGTTACGTTTCGGGCCGAAAACTAGAGCTATGATCCTCAATACGATTTCTTCTGGTGTATTGCTCATTTTAAATGAACCGTCTGGTTGCTGCCCACAATATATTTTTATGTTTCTGTAGTCATGGTCTATCTAAATACTTCAACACCAGAGCCGTGACCTGCCCAAAGATCATTCAAATTTTGACAATTGGATAGGGATCTGTCCCTACCAGTAACGTACAAAAGTCCAATAAGAGGCAATATTTGTTTTCTGCTTGTACTAAATGAACTGTTATATTTTCCGAACGTGTTCGTACAGTTTTTTTAGGGATTTGCTTTAACCACTTAGGTTCCCCGTCTTTTCCAAGAAATATAAGCTTAGCTGTTCTCTATATCGATCGTTCCACTTCTGTCATCATCGTTACCCATTTTCTGTTCAGTATTGGAAATATGATCTGTAACGGGCCAGTGCTCAAAGGTATGCACAAGTCCCGTCCAGACCAATGGTAGATGTTAAATCCCGTAGCTCATGCCGCAGATGGGGTGGATTCTCAAATAAACTTGGCTAATCTCTCACAAAGAGAAGCTCACCGTTTTCCAAAACTCTTATTAAACTAATAGATGGTCGTAAAAGAGGGCGCCAGCAGTCGTAGATCGAAGGGTTCTGATGGTCGGTCACGCGACTACTCGTGAATCCGACACCCTGTATATAGGCCTCTTACGAAACCTCACCCCATGTGTAACTTACCTCGTGCAACCTCTATTAAAACTCGCTCTGACGTTTCACCAATGAGACTCAAGACACAAAATAAACACTGTATAAGCACTTGATTTGTCTTACTTAATTTTGCTAAGGAAGTCCTCTGAAGACTTCCTTCTTTTAAAACGATACAAGAGAGAAATGCCAATTCAATATTCACTACTCTCTTAAGCAAAGATATCTAGTCTATAATTGAAATTTGGAATATACACTACGTGCTTTTTGATAGCCAAAAGAACAAAATAATGAAATTAAGCTGCTTCGCCTGGACCAGAGATCCACTTACAAAAACAAAAATACAAGAAGTCGACCTTACTTACATTTATTAAAACAATAATGGTAATAAAAAAAATAAGTCAAACACACACAAACAAAAATACAAAAACAATAACAAAATAACACTACAAAAGAATATCAATAAGAGGCATAAATTAATTTCTGTTTGGAGAACAGAGTCAAAAAAATAATAAAAAGAACAGAAACAAACTATAAGAAAAACAAATTATTACAATAAACAGAGCGAAATGATTCCGTTACGTTAAAATTTTAAAATAGAACACAAAAGATCAAAATTCAAATATTAATTAACCCGACTAAGATAAACTTGAGCATAAATTGTTAAATATTGACAACTGAACATTACATTTAAGAACAAAGAAATGATGGCCAAGTTAGTAATTTTGTTGCAACAATTTATCAAACACCAGCTAAAATTACCTGGGAACGTTCCTGTTACAAATTAGTTAAAAAGTTACTTGTAAAAATTATGATTCAGTAAAACAATACGAAACTGATCCTGTCTAAGCAAAGTTTTCGTATAAAATATTTCACAAAGTTCGACGTTTTCCTAGTCTTTAAACATTAAAATTCATATAATAAAACATAGCAGGTTTTCTTTCTTACTCATACAGGAATTCTTTCTTCCAGAAGGTATGTGCAGACCTCTGTTTTCCGACAAAAGGCAGCTAGATCCAATAATTGAGAAAACTTTAATTTCGAAGAGCAAGCGCTTATTTTACGTTAATCGCAAAAAAACATAAGAACAAAATCCAGGCGTTTACACACAATTTTATAAACGAAAATCACTGAGTCTCAAGCACTATTAAAATTTTACGGAGTTTCCAAAATGTAGTATACACACAGATGTTACACCAACGGCGCCAAAATGGTTGCATTCCTACCCTCTACAATTTCTGCTTCCTGGAGGACACCAGCGTAATTATATTTGGGTTATACATTCCCCACGATATCGAAATTTATAAGCCTTGCTGTTGGCAAACAAACCACTTTCTTCCGCGACTATTGCGCGTCTCTGACACGAAGAAATTACGATTTCTCCAGTCCGATCTCTTTTTTTCTAAGAGGGTCGCTTCACTTAATTTGGTTTGAATCCAATTAGGGGATGTAGAGGTAAACGTCGAAAATTACCACACGTTGGTTCAAGTCAACAGCTATCCACGTAATGCCTAACCTCTGCGTTTTTTTGTTACGCAGTTCGTACTTACGGAAGTGGGGTTAAAAAGTCGGATATACACCCTAACAGATTAAGACATTAATACTCTTTATGCGACAATGGAAAATTTTACTTGTAGATTCGCTAGTTTAAATTTGACTTCCCCGAGACTGTGTGACTGCAATATTGCATCTAATGATTCTGGGAATTTGATATTGGAAATCAACGAAAGACACATCTACTGGAGTCTAGCTGTCGAGACCACAAAAATATTAATTCTTTAAAATAACATTATAACAAACATTCGTTTAATGAAACAATTTAAATATTGCGCGTCAAGAAAACAAATATCCGAACGAAATTGAAAAACAGGGGCGGATTTAGTGCGAATTTTAAAATAACATTACAGATCTTCAGCTTCCAAAAAAGTCCGACTTACATTAATCTTCTGATAACTCAATGTCTTCAACACTGTCACATTCCTTCCACAATTTTGACAATCTCTGTTGTTCAGCATCGTCATCACTCATATTTTGTCTTAATTTGCAATAAAAACAATCTAAACAACAAAAATCACTGTTATAGCACAGCAAAAATTTAAGTTGCAATTACCTCAAACTGACATGTAAACTTGTCAACTTTAACTTAGAACAGCAGCGCTTCTAGCGAATAGAAAATCATTATTGGACTCAAACTGCGATCGTCTTTTATTTGGTATTGGTACTTTATCTCATAATCAACCGGCTTTGTATTTGATGGAGTGTGGTAGATCCCAATAGTATTATGTACATCTTCCAAAATAAAACCAACCATAAGGTCTTTTAGATCTCTACAGGCTAACGGAAGGTTAAGTTGATTTTATGTAAATCTCATTTGTGTGGGGGCAAATCGCCTTGGTTCCTGCTTAGAAACTCGCGAAATATTAAAGAATATTTAGCAAACAGTATAACGTCTAGTTGACTTAAATTATTGGTCATCATCAACGTCGAATTCTAGTGTCAAAGGTCGTCAAAACATTACAGTTCTAGAAAATATCTTATTTAATGGCGATGTAGACGTTTTTGTTTTTGACATTATACTAAACCACGGAATTCATGATAACGATAGGGTTTGAACTCTATATTGCAAATCAATTATCTGACTTTTCCAGATTTTCCATGACACTTTTCTAAAGATTTATTGTACTTCCTTTAGTCTAGAGACTTGCTTCATTCTGTCTTATTCGAAAATAATATTAGTAAGTTTTGTAGAAACGTTACAAGTCTCATACCGATGAACGCGACGGCGACGTACAAACATCATGCTAATACACACAATTTTGTTTTATTAGAAATTTCTAACAAGATAATTAAATTCCCTGACTATTATTTGTGTTTCCCCAATTTCCATGACATTTGCATGACCGTTCTCGATTAATTCTCTTCTTTGACGTTTTCAGGTTTTCTCTGTTTTCCAGACAAGGCCAAACCCTAAAACAATAGAGAACAAAAATGACATTTTTAATGCAACAATTATTCATATTTGTTATGGGCGAGAAAACATGTCCAAATAATGTAATGAATTCGGCGTCACTATACTTCCTAGGTCCTGGTCTAGGCAAAATGAATTTATTTTAATTGCACAGTCAGTGGCATTTGTCTTTCTTTTTTAATTTATATGATCATGTGGAAGCTTCAACACACAGTGTTGACTCGTGATTAACCACTCATCCACTCAACCAGTACAATCAAGTGATAATAGATGAGCAAGCAACAAGATTACGACAAACACAGTAGGTCTCGTTGTGGAATTACATGTAATTCTTAAGAAAAGAATGCCATAAGAATATGTCCAAATATCCAAAAGTGTTGCTGCAGAAATTGTTTCCTTTGAGTTCGTCTTCTTTTGTGGCCAAGAAGAATGCTAACACATGCAAGACGTTGGGTGGGATTATGTCAGTGTCCTTTTGCATCTGCCTTTTAGATAAACAGTTAACATCTCTCTTTACTGACAGTTGCGCCCTCATATCTGTGCCTAACGTTTATTACCCAACTTGGGGTAAAGCATCCATTAACTAAGGCTTTGCCCTCCTTTAACCTTCTTTATATTGCCAAATAGCAAACAGGAATGCCGGTTGTCCTCCACCGTTCAATGGGCCACCTGCAGTAACTTAAGGGCAATCTTCGCCCACTATTAACTTTCTTGAGAGGTCGAAATACGAACACAGGTTGTGCTCTGCCATTTAACGGTCCACCTGAGGTGCCTGGAATGTCTCATTTTGCCCTTCAATAACTGTCTTGGGGGAGCTAAATACGCACACTATGAGAATTTAAAATTTTTTTGTAGTATCAGCTGTTTCTAAATGCAGAAACCCTTGGCGGAAAAGCAAAAATAGGCCCCAAGCTATATTTCTTAGAAAAAAAATTTTATTACAGCAAGAAAGATAACCGTAATAATTTATGGTTTCTGAAAATTTGAATTTTTTTCTCTTAGCATACTTAAAATGCAAGACGGCATTCCATGCTGCATTGTTTCTGAGAACAACCTTCCTGTAACATGAAACCGTAATAATTTTGTACTGTTTAGTGGTATCATTACATTACTACCTAAATTGAAATTTTTCTGTTTGTCATATTATAGGTTTGCTCGCATTCCAATCAAAACATTTTGCACTTTTACCATTTTATTGAAAAAGTCCGAGTAGAAATCGACAAAAATCATCATTAGCCAGTTTATTGAACCAATAAATCTCAAATTTGTCATAAGCAATACAACAAGAGGCTGTAAAATTGCCAGCAATTTTACGAGTTTAGATACGAGAGGTTAATCGTTAATGACTACGAGTGCTTCTATGAGTGGTCATTGAAGAATTTAGCAACTCCCAGTATGCGAATACGAACATACTGAAAATTACCCTCAACTATATTGATTTCAGCTTATATGATTGTGTATTGGATATGGAAATACCACAGCAAATACGAAAATTACAAATAAAGGCACTCAAGTTAGTATAATTCACAATTTGGCTATCAACATGTAAATAAAAAACTGTCTCTGAAATTACACCACTCTCGTGGTAATTTCCAGTGAAATAATTATCTAATTGGTCTTTTTGAAAAATTGCAACGTTTTTATTGGTTGGAGAAATGTAAGTGGAGTCTTCACTTATAATTTCCCAAATAATAATCTCATGAGTGCTTTTGTTTTTGTGAAAGCTTGAACAAGGAGCAGACAAGTTTCAATAAAAAAAAGCTGGAATGAAGGCTTGAAAAAATTTACGAAAATCATTAATTCATGCACAAGGGCAAATTTGGCAAGAAAATCGGATAACAATCTATAATTTTAAGTTACTGTCAAACTAACAGTATGTCAAAAAATTTCCATTTCTTAAATTTTTTCATTTTACATAAACAATAATTCTTGAAATTTTTCAAATTGTCATGGTAATTTTAAAAAATAAACAGCTGTTAATTCTGTTATACGATTTTCACCAAAAAAGTTCTTCCAGTAGGAATGTAACTAACACTTTGCTTTTGACGTTTCAGCCATAAAAAGCTCGATCTATCCTGTTTTTGCAAACGTATCTTTTCCAAAAAGCACTCCCCATCGCGACCATGAAAACGGCCACAAATTCCGCGAAAGAGGCAGATTGAAAAAGCTTTTAATTGTAATGATTGGGGAAATTTTTCTTTTGACCATCTAGAATAAAATTAGAAAACTCAAAAAGCTAAATTCAAAAAATAGTAAATATGGGTGCATGTTTTGCTGGATTTTAGATGATACGGGCATTTCTTTTTAAATTTCATCTATTCATCGGCGTAGTCATACAAATCCATCTGCTATCGACTATCGTCGGCGTGAACCTCTTGTTCTAGATTCTGCCACCGTAATCTAAAAGGTCGCGCATTTATTAGAGAGCGTTAATATTCCTTTCAATTCTCTATTCAGTAATAGAAACTAGAAGTAAAATCTTGGCTATTTTAAGATAGTTAGACGCTAAGAGCTTTATAAGATCGCATGACCTTTTAAAATCGAAGGTGTTAGCACTATTTAAAGTTTTGAAATATATATATGTGCTAGAAACTTTTCTTCTTTGCTGATAGATACCTTAATAAACTAAAGCGGCAAAAACCCCCATGTGTTATAAAGATTTGATTGTTACTTTGCCATCACTTTTACAAACCTCATTCCAAACTTAAAATTGTCTAAGGACTGTTTTAAGTACATACTTACTAATGATAGTTAAAGGATAACAGGGTGTATCTAACGCATCTGGGTCAACTATGTTAAAACAGTTCAATTGGCATTAGTGGCAGCAACCTTTGCATCCGTTTTGGAATCGTTTATTGTAACAATATTGAGTAATCAGCCCTTTGGATATTTACATCGACGGTCAACAAATGGGAAAAATTCTTATTTTTGATTTTCTTGAGAAACTCATTGCCCCAATAATTTGTGCATATCCGAAAACCAAAGACAAAGCTATTTGGATTTACAAAGCTATTCTTTCTTTAGCCGAAGATGGTGTCTTTTGAAGTGATCAAAACTGCAAGTCGTTAATATTTTCGAAGGTAGCACTGTTTCTGATGAAATTCTAATACAGTTCGATACAGCTACCCCTAGAATTAAAGTTGTACAGTAAGAATTTAACCTTACAAATGCATGTATATCCATTTAGAGAATTAAAAGACGCCTGCTGAAGGTCTCTCCGACGCCAAATACTTGGAAAAATTTTAAAAGAATTTTGAAAATCGATGATCTTGACAGTTCACTAGCAAAACGACAGCTATGACACTATAATATTGCGGCTACGTTCCTGCTACTCTCCGACGACGTACCAACCGACAATGCCACAACTCAATTTCCCTAAATCACCTGGAGTACATTGACCCCGCGCAAGCATAGGTGAATTCATTAAAAAGATGAACGTTTAATTGCTTCTAACCTAACCACACCCTTGCTTCGTTCCTTCGCCTATAACATTTATACGCGGCTCATGTTGCAGTAGGGGGTTGGTATGTGTGCAGCAGCTGATTTAGTTGCCAACTTCATTATTTCTATCGTTCAATTAACCTCAGATGTGCTTAAAAATCGTGTTTGTTTATTGTCGGTTTTACCAAGATTGGATTAATTTTCTTTACCTTTGGCCACCTAATTGTGTTCTGTAAATAATTCTCTACCTGCTGATACCAAAAACTATCGAACAATTACCTAGGGCTTTTCATAACGTAGCATATTCAAAATTTCATCTACTTTCGTTTTATTTCAATTCTTTTTTTAAGTAATTTTGACATCATATTGACAATATTTTACGACCAACAGTAAATTAAGTAAGCATTTGACTTACAAGTTGCAGTTGAATAATTGGTTTGACAAAACAGAATTTGTTTGTCAAAGATTTGTTACAACACGGATATTGATTCAGAAACATTAATAGAAATTCCCTCGGATATTAAAGAATGCGCTAAATTGGCTATGAGTAGTTTGATACCCAGTAAGTCAAAAATTACAATTTTTTTACGAAAGTTGAAGTAATTATGTCCATAAAAAATGTGTCTAGATACAGTTGTATAGATACTGCTAAACATTAAGTGTCAGAATTGATTTGATAATTAAAATAAAATAATTTAAACAAAATCAAAAAGAAAGACCAACAGATGGCACTCGATTTCCCCTGTGGAGATACCAACGATGACCAGTCAATGATCCTCTATAAATTATGCGAAACATGGTTCCACGGGCATTGTGTCAACTTCTCAGAGAATCAAATAAATGAATTCGGAAAATCTTAATCCACCTAGTTCTGTAATGTCTGCGACGGCTTCTCACAGGAAAACTTGAGTATCCTGCCAGTACTCTATCCAGTGTGCTTAAAACCTTGCAAAAATGCTACAGGACGGAAAATCCACAAGTCCAAATGCCACCCGAATCATACGGACCTTCATGAAACTACAGACTCTGACTTTACTAGTACCCTTCAAAAAATGCAAAGCTGAACTCAAGATCGCTCCACGAATATCTCGAGGAGCACAGATCCCTGTTGCGCTAAAATTAACATCCACTATTGACAATTGCATTGCCCAAAACACGGCTCAGACATGGGAAAAACTATTCTTACTCGCATTACTAATAACGCACGTGACCGACAAGCAAAAGAAAGCGAAGTCTTTATCAACAAAGATAAATTACAATGTCAACTAGGACTTCGGGATCTCTTTTAATACTAAAAAACTGAAGTCCACCAATAAGAGGAGACGCATCGAAGCTGTAGTGGCTGAAGGTGATGTCAGTGGAACCAAACAACCCCACATTGCTTTATAACTTCTCCGACATTGTACTTGGATCCCCTGATTAACATACCTGCTCCGCTGTTCCTCTCTTTTCAAATTCCACGAAAAATTCACCCTGTGGGACGATAAAATACGACAATACCTTGAAAAGATTTTAAACATCAGGATTAATACTAAGGAGTGAACTCGAGCATCACTTCCTGTCAAATACGGTAGAATAGGCGTGTTCTGCGTCACCGACCTAATTCTTCCAGAATTCCTTGCTTCAATTCATTCTACGAAGCGTCTTACCTCCAACACTTTGTGATTTTGAAATCACTTACATAAAGGAAGCTCTGGCTTGCTGGACCAATATCTCTTGTTGTGACGTACCTGCCATCCCTAAACAGGCAAACTGGGATCTCCCGATTATCAAATTGATGACATCTTCGATGTTGGATTAAGCCGAAGACGGCACCGAGAAGGCCCGTCTATTAGCATTATCACGTCCAGAATCAGGAGCCTGGCTTAATATTCTTCCATCAGCACAACTGGGGACACTACTGGACAAAACCTGATAATATTAGCATATTTTGAAACTACAAAAACATTAAAGGCATCTGCGGTATGAACATCATAATCAGTGTTGAAACCTTGACGATTAAGAAAAATGTTAATATCCAAAATTATACCCCTTGTGAGCGTTATTGGAAAGAAAATCAGCAAATTATCATCCTAAAAGACCAAGGATTTTTAATAACTTTTATTTGCAAAAGTGTGGCTAAACATAATGTGTGAACTTCGTTATGTAGTAAATTGATTTTTACTGGTGGTAACGATAATTGGAATTGCGGATGCTTGCAGAAAACCTGAATTGACAGTTCTACGTGTACCTTCGTGGTTGAAAACAGTTTTTTAAAATTACTCTTTCACAAACGAAGACTAATATAGTACGAGGATTTGTAGTTACGAATGGAGACACTTCTGGGGTAAATTTAATAGACATTGTTCGGAAATTCTGCAAATGTTGCCAACCAACCACATGGTAGCAGTAATAATGAACCAATGCAGGAAAACTTTTATTTCTGGTAAGTAACAAATATGTTTGATAATGCCTAGTTTAAACCATCAAAACAGAAACTATTTGAGCAGGCAGATAAAAATTTAAAAAATGTACCTACTCAAAGTGTCGTTTTCTTATTGTTTACTAGCAGTTTTATTTTTTATAGGGCAGCATGAATATTCCTAAGATGAGTCTGAAAAGTCTTACTACAGTAGTGTTGCTCCATTACTTCTAGATGAAATCCAAGATCTATTAGAGTTTTCATTCAGATGATAGTAGAGAAGATCCGAATTTTATGCCTACGTACAATCAAGACGATGAAAGTATTACTGAGGACAGCAACACTGCAAAAAGAAAAAAAGCAGAACCAACCCAGAAGAAGATAGAAATACTATAGAAAAGTCTTACTACAGTAGTGTTGCTGCATTACTTCCAGCTGAAATTCAAGATCTACTAGATTTTTCATTCAGATGATAGTAGAGAAGATTCGAACTTTATGCCTACTTACTGAGTACAGCATCACTTTAGAAAGGAAAAAAGCAGAACCAGCCCAGAAGACGATAGAGGTACTATAGAAGCTAGATAAGATATTTTTAGGGAAAAGCGCAAAAAAAAGTTAAAAAACGTATTAGTTAATAAACAAACTAGAAAAATGAGACAGGAAAGACAGGAAAAACAAATCTTGGTAAGGAGTACGTTATAAGAACTGGCAAGGTTGTTAAAGGAAAAACTGCAAGAGCTAAGATTATGTAGAAATAAGTCTAAGGAAAACATTGAGAACAAAGTTTGCTTGAACCTTTTCAATGATTTCTGGGCAGTCGGCAGCTACAACCGAAAGTTACAATACATAACTGATCTTTACTGGGAGGCAGTCATCGAGAAGGCATTTACCTCCACACTACACAGTTACCTCTTATGAACGTTACAAGAAGAAGTACTCAGATAATTTGGTTAATCGTAAAATGTACGAGACAATATTTCATGATCAGTATAAAGAAAAAACCTAAGAAAGACACACGTGATAAAATGAAAATGAAAATTACTATGTACAAGAATGATGATGAACTAACAAAACTAAAAGAAGATTCAAATCAACACCATTTAAAAGCTGACCAAGGATACAAAATCAAAAAAGGCAATAATGATACATGATAAAGGCTCATGCCAATGTGAAAACCATTACCTTTGCCAACAGACCTCCAAAGTGACGAGTCGCTTTACAAGAAACAGCTGTAGACTTTTAATCTAACAGTTCACGATTGCGACAATTTACAAGCTTCGTGTTACTTATGGTATAAATATTTAGCAAAACGCGGGGAAAGTGTTCTGAGAATTTAAAAATTAAGTGTTTAATGCCTGGTTATAATATGTATACGGAATGCGATACGGACCATGGCCTAATAGAAAAGATGAAGAAGAAATTTAGTGGTCGAATAGAACATCCGCACGATTGGGCTCAACTATAACTCGTCAAGTATGAAAGCAACGTCCATGTTTAGTGACAGAAATGCAGCGTTCAGATTTTTTTTATTTTGCTGGCTTATTTGGTACAGTGCTGTGTTAGTTAATCGTAAAACTGACAGTGAAAATAACAGAGTAAACTGGAGAAAAATTCTTTGGCTATGTTACGAAAAATCTAAACAGTCGTTTCTGCACAAGCTACCTTTTGATGAAGAGGAACATTTTAAGACCATACATTTAGAAAACAATTTGGTCACAGTTAAAGACTTACTTGATCTGCTTCTTGACTCATCAACTGATGAAGATTATTATTTTGAAATATTTATTTTTGTACTGCTATGTATAATTAATTGATGTTACTTTTGCTTATTACTTAAATAGATGTTTAATTTCTGTAATGTTTGTAATATTGGTATTAATAAACCTTCTAGCATCCAGGCATTATTCCGATATTTAGTTAAGAATGATTCTCAATTCTCGAGCCTTTATTGCAAATGTTGTGAGAACTTATAGATTTTCAGTTGGTTCTGAAGCCGCTGCATATAAACGTAAAACTCTTGGACGTAGTGATCCATCTCAAATGTGAAAGTTGCCCTCGTTGCTTTTTTACTAGTGCCAATGGATAATTGCTGTCATTATTTGATATAAATGTTTTTGATTGGTGCTTAGAATGGGTAGTAATGGAACGGAAATCTGTCAGAGGCAATTTTGTAAATTTTTGCCTATTGGACCAGAAAAACATAGAGATCCTGAAGTTTGATCATCCAAATATAGGAGAAAACGCCTCAAGCAAAGTTTGTTAGAGTGCAACTGACACACCAAGCTACTGCAGATTTCATCTAACAGATGAACCACTTCACCTTTCGACCCAGCATTTACTACTGTCTCATCACAACCGACAGATAACAACGCTTAAATATCATTTATTTCCTTCAATTATTGCAAAATACTTCGTTTTATATTGTCAGCAGCCCCTGTTTCACAAGTTACGTTAGCAATACAACTATTTCCAAGTTCTTTAAGAAGAATGTCCCACTTACTTGATTAACATTTAGAGTCTTATCCCTTCTACCATCGAAGTACAACGCTACCAATTTTTTTTTCATTATTGTTTTGAAATTGTCTCATTTGGGTCCTTACCCGTCGAATTTTAGGACGGCTCACAATAAAACTTGGATCTTCTTTGCTTATAATCCCAACGTCTCTCAAAACTGCAGAAGCAATTAAGGCAGCTGATCTGTAAGATACGTCTGTACGATCTCATAATGTAGGTGTAACTGAGAGAAGTTTAACTCTCATCTGTTTTGAAATGGGACCTTTTGCTTCTAACTCTTCTATATCGTTAGTTATCCTTTTCTTATTGTTTTAGGTTTTACATAATCTGTATCTGAGACGTCAGTAAACTAACATCATTGCCGCTTTTGTAAATTTTAAGTTTCCTCTGCGTTTCGATAAGGTTTTTCTTTAGATACCCTCTTTCGATGCTTCAGTATTTTTAATGACTCGAGTTTATCGACGGAACCGATTACTATTTTTCTGGCAGTTATTTGGTCAGTTAAAAAGTCTCCTTCTAATTAGGAGACTCGGCGACTTTTTCGCAGTTACAGTTTTTCCAACTGCTGCATTTACATGATGCAATATCAAAGAGTTTTTTCAATTTTTTTAATATACTCTTGATTTTCTTGACGCCTTTTGAATGGTTTTAACGTTTTTCTATATTTTTTATGATATGCAATTAGCATTTGCAACACCCGTTTATGAATTGCTATCGGTAGTGAGGATTTTCTCCAAATTTTGAGCCCTTGGGGCACCTCAAGATGACAGTGTTTTTAACAGATATTCTGTACAATTTATTTCGAGCTATTAATGCAACTTTTGCTCGGTATTCCATTACAATTATTTTAAATTCGATTATTCGTTCCACTATATTGTATCAATCTAGATAGACAAAAAATAAAAAGAGCTAAATGGTATGAAAGAGGAGATATGTAAGATGATTTTGGAAGAATAGACGTCAATTGATGAAATGAAATTATCAATCAAAAAAACCAAAGTGTAACGTTGAATAGGGACATATGCCAAAGCAGTTCTCTAGACCGTTTACATCTTGTCACTGTCACATTAACTCTTTTTGAAACTACGTATATCTCAAGATTCCTCGTTTTTCTACAAATCTCTTTTTCGTACTAAGCAATGTGTGCTTTACATCACATTTTCCGAGTTTCTATCACCCTTTTATTGTCTTGTACATAAATTATTATAATTTAAATAGTTAGTTATAATACTGAAATACCTTTATTACTATGTTAACTTTTAACTTTTTCTTGTAAACTGTTTGAAAGACTTTAGGCTATTGCCATTCCCAACTGAAATCTTCTGCTGTTATTCTTGTTGTATTTTAATTTCGACTTTCAAAATTTTTTCTAAAATTAGGTTTGTGTTATGTAATATCCCTTTTGTAGAGCTTCATATAAACTTGTGACCTCACTTCGTAGAGAAGGAGTATTTATTGCTACAAACCTAGTCGAGCAATAGAGTGAACGTTGCGGCTGGTTTCATGGGTGATTTATTTTTCAATAACGCGACACATGCCTGAAACGATGATTATGCAACGGGATTATACTGTTGGAGTTGTATTTAAATCAGATTAATGTAATGAAAATAGAAACATTGCAGAGTTATGCACTGTGGTTGCTCTTGTTAGTTTTTTTAAGTAACAAAGGATTACTGGCAAGTAGTGAAGTTGTTTAGTAATTTCGTTTTATTTTATAATCTGAAAGTATATGTTTCAAATAGTCAAAATAAAAAATTGTCTCGTTTAGATTTCTCAATCAATCAAAGTGTTGCCGCAATGAATAAGCTCGGAGTTCAGAAATACGTCCGCCCGAATGTTACTGAACTGCTACTGTGTCATGGCTGCTGTGGACTATGTTGCGCTGTTTTAGCAGTAGAGGGTTTGGTTTTTACTTTTTATCAATCGCCACGAGTTTCAAACGTAATAAAAAAAAAACTCAAATACATAATTACAATTTATGTGAGATTCACCGATTGAAGAATTTCACAGTGTAGATGAAATCATGAATCCTTACTATAGACGCCATGGTTGTGAGCAATATATACAGTATTATACGGTTACTGTGAGGAATTAGTTATTATGTATAATAGATAGTTAATATACAATAACTAAGAAGCTTTGAATGTTATCACTTTAGCTGGTTATATTGCATAATATCCAGCATGAGTGGCTAATATGATAAAATCCATTCAATTTATTACATTAACTGGTTATTAAGTATTTATAGCAACTAGAGTGCATTGGTCAATTTGAAAAATTGTTACTTACTATGAAAATTATTTTTTGTTTTTCAAAAATACACGTCAAGTAAAATATTTTATTGTTACACTCAAACATAAAAAAAAATCAAAGATTTTTAAGAAGTCATAAAAAATGTAACAAAATTATTTGCTAGTGCAAGACATTTTGAATTGCATTGAATTCTAGCTTTTTTGCAACTACACTCTTGAACCCCTGAAATTCTACAATCGACGACTTTCTGGCACGTTCAACAAAAGCGACACTAACATCGGAAACTTGATCTTCTAATAAGAAGTCTTCTTGGCAAAAGTGAAACTGTTTTCTGGAATCCTTCTGAACCAAACGATCTCCTTTGATACCAATCTCATACAAATCATTTTCATCATCCACTTCGAGAAAAACCCCAAGAATATTTTTGGAATCACTCTTTCCTCTGTCGAACTCAGGAACATTAATTTCGACGGTATTTCCAACCTGACCCATTGAAAATCTTCTTTTAGGGATTTCTTTCAGTTTCTTTGTCTAAGACTCCAAAGTAGTTTTGGCACCGTCTTTTTTTTTCTTGATAGATCTGATTTTATAAAGAATAACATTACTCGATAAAGGTCCTTGTGAAGAACCTGAAAATTTATTTCTTGGTTCTGTTCCTTTCTTTCCCCCCGTTCTTGATCCTCGGCGGCATCATGTCTTTCACGTTCTGGACCGTTTTGTGTTTCAAGTTCTTCTTCAGTCTTCAAGTTTGCTACAGCATCCGCGGAAAATGATGAGGTTGTAAGACCAACTTTTGCTACAACACCAAACATGGAATCATACCGGCTACAGTTAATGCCTTTGTTCTTCATGAACTGGACAAAGCTGAGTCCCCCAGACCAACGTGAAGTTTGATTTGTTTCTGTCCAAGTTGTTAGTATGTTTTCTATATTCTGGTTTGAATTCTTATGACTGGCTGCGCCGTCGCTTGCCACGAACCATCTTTAAATCTGTCCACATTGTACAAAAGTTCATCCACGATTCAGTTGCAGAATTCACGGCGTTGTTGCTTTAAAAAATGGTTGGTGATTCCAATATGGTAAAAATATCAAGAAGAATGTGAGCTACTTTTTCTGCCCGTTTACTGTTAAAGGTCGCAACTGCACGAACTTGGTAAGATGATCTTGGTATACAAGAAGATATTTATAGTCAGAATGCGGTTAGCTCTGCATGCCAATTAAATCCACTTGGCATTTAGAGTTTATCTCTTTAAAAAGCAGAAGACGGACTACAAATCCTTTCTTTGCCATTTTCAACTTTTCCTGGCATATTCACATAACTTTAAGTACAGTAGTGTATCTTATTCTTGTGTGATATTTCTGTAGTTACTTGCTCTGTAGGTCTTTTATAATTCTTGTTCTTGCCCCATGTCCTTTATGTGCACATAATAACATATTGACGATATTGACAATAAATTTTTCAACTCGAAAATATAATTAAGTCGTCAGGTTTTTTCTCACAAGCTTTTCATTTTGGATTTCAAACTTTCTCAAGCAACTGCTAATACCTTTTTTTACTCAGCACTGCAGAATTTTTACTTTTAGTGTCCAGAACACTCAGCAAGCTTTATTTTATAAAATCTACAATCGGATATATAAATTAGATTATAAATTAATGATATAAATTATATTCGTTAATAATAGAGTAATGTACTTACTTATTAAAATAAAAAGATAAATAGTAACCAGTTGAAATAAAGGAACGATGTAAAACAGCACAAACAGAAACAAGGTAACTGTCCCGCTCGACAGTACCGCCCCTGACGGCAAAAGAAACAGACTGCAGGAAATTAACCAATTTATCAAGTTAATCAGAAGCTTTGGACAGTTATATATAATAGTTGGTTAGAATGATTACTATTATTTATTTATTTGTTATATTCACCAGACTTGTTGATTAATATGAATAATAACCCATTAATATAAACAAATTTTATAAGATTGCAAAACTTTTTTTATATTAACCAACCATTTTGGTAGTATGTATACTAGCCAGTTATTATTCATACTAACAGGTCTTATCACATTAACCGTAACATATAATATATGGCAAATAAATTAGATATGGCTACAAGCTATGGGTTGGTTGCACGAGATACAAACTGGGCACAACCGTATTAAGGCGCTACGAGTTTTACTGTTGAAAACTATAAAGAGCTCGGTGTAGGTAATTTATTGCAAGTGTTAACTGAAAAATGTGATTAAAGTGAAGAAGACGAAAGGGGGCACATATGAATATAAATCTACTGAAGATAGTGGTGCAGTGGAATGATAACATTATAGTAGCAGCACGTTGGTATCACATGAAGACAACAACTCGCTGTAAAAAATGTAATATAAAAACCTTAATTTTGCTGCCTTTGTTAAATTTGGACTGTATTTTTGTTTCCGAGGTTAAGTGGAAGAGCAGCTTTAGTAATTTCAGCTAAACTTCATTCTTGATATTTATTGTAATTTTGTTGTAATCTTGTTACCTATTGTGTTTCTGTTAGTCATTATTGCTTGGTTGCATAAAAAAACTTGATCAGTTGGTTAGCCGATCTGATTGATTGATTATATTCTTATATATTTGTTTTAATTGTATGCAAGCTCGTGTCTACTTTCTTTTCTAATTAAGTAAAGTACTAATAAATGAACCTAAAAGATTAGGAGCATGATCTACGTATGTATTAGGGTCAGGGATACCGTTATTGGCACTTTTAGGGGTCATAATGACTCTAATAAAGCAATGATAAGAACTTAAAATTTATATCAAATGATTGGATATTTTATTCCCAATGAATACATGGTTATAAACCATCAATATAATTGCTATTTGATACATATAAATTTAGTTTTCTGACAGTAATGCTGTTCCACAGTTATTGGCACCCAAATACCACAGTGAGTGGCACCCCCAGGCACAGTCATTGGCACCCACACTACCATTTAAAATGAGAATTAACTGCACATAATGAGCAAAATAAATATAATTAATCAAACACAAAAATATTGGTATAAAAACATAATGAAAAAAAATTTGTTGTTGGTAGAACAATCCCCATTATATTTGCTTATCTACTTAATTTTTTGTTGCCGATTTTTTTTTGTTTTCATAATGTTTCGTTCTTTTTGTTTAATTTCCTTCAGCTTTCGTTTGTTGGCGTTAAGAGCTTCTCCTTCCTTCCTCCTCAATTCTTTTTCCTGTTGCAATTTGACTTTTTTATTAGCTTTTTCCTGAAATAACGCTTTCCATTTTTAGAGCTTATAACAAAAGGCATTCGTTCTGGCTTTCTTTTGCCTTTCCTCTCAGGAGTCTTGGGCCAAAACAATACATCTTCGAGAGGTGAGGAATTCTCTGTTGAGCTTTTTATGGGTGGTGTCTTTGGAGTAGAACGATGAAAAGTTTCATGGTTTTGGATTTTATTCTCCAAAATGTCATCAGGTGAAATGTGTTCTTCCTGGATATTATCCTCTGATACTTTAATTTCTATGTCTTGAAAAATTATATTTTCTGCGGAAGGTGCTTTGCTTGTTGAGGGTAGACAAATTATGTTGTCTGGCGCTTTGTAATCTTTTAGATATTTGGCTGTAAAATGTTTATTTGAATGTTCTGTTTGATTAGTGCATCAACTAAACAATCAGTATTCTTATTAATCCGCAGGAATTCATTCGAAGAGTTGGGTTTTTTCTAATATAGGCAGTTGATTCTCTAAATCTGTACCCCTGAGAAGGGGAATAATGTGCAACTGAAGTAGGACAACTTCCCATAAAAAAGCACAAAACTGCTTCATGGCTTGAGTTGTCTTGTTCAGAAGGCTGCTGGCGCAATTGACTAGTATATCTACTCTACAGAAATCCCAAAACTGTTCAAATGTCAAAGTTGGTGTTGAAACAGTTGATGATTCCAACCCATTTTTATTGGAAAAAAGGCTGTAATATCAGCGGGCTGGAGAATTCTGGTTGCGTCTGGGTGCAAGCAGATTAAAATAATTTTTTCTCTAGAATACAACTCACTTATTTGCAAAGTAATGTGGCTT
The DNA here is from genome assembly GCA_011009095.1 of Ignelater luminosus. Classification (NCBI taxonomy): domain Eukaryota; kingdom Metazoa; phylum Arthropoda; class Insecta; order Coleoptera; family Elateridae; genus Ignelater; species Ignelater luminosus. Next base: position 37,477 of record VTPC01008876.1, on the reverse strand, counting down.
GAGTGACCGTCTACAAAAAGTATTACTGGGAGTTTAATATTATTTTTTTAGATAAGGAATGAAGGAAATCCCAATGTATTCAAAACACACTTTGCTTCTCATCCACCCTGTCTCACTGCTGCCCATTGCCCAATCCTCTAGTACAGAATTAGCGATTTCCTTAGGTATTCTGGTGCGAGGAAAAATAATCATTGGCGGAAGAGTATTGCCATCTGCAGCAAAAATGAACATCACAGTTGCAGCAGATTTTGCCTGGCATTGGTCTACCTCGTAAACATTCCGTTCACCCTTAACAGCTAGCACTAACTGGTTCGCTTACCCTCGAGGCTAAATTAGGATGCCGCTTTAGAAAAACTCTGTACCACCCTTTGCCAGGGTTTCTGTCCACAAAGGAGGTCTTTGTCTCACCTTGTGTCTCAAGGTAGTTCTTCAAACTGTTGATGAGGTCCAGTCTCCTTCTCGGGAATTTTTTCTTACTACAAGTAGTGATCCATCGGACCAAGGTGTTTTCCTCATCAGCAGTTAGAACTGAAGGTGGCCCTTTAGTTATTCTTTTAAAGTTTAAATTCTAAATTGAAGAGAAGATCTAGGTATTTTGAACGTTGTTGCTGCTTTCTTTTTGGACATTCCATTTCTAACAACATTAATGGCTGCACTCATATTCTCTTCGATGTACCTCGCCATATCGTGTAGTGACTAGACACCACCTACCCGTAACAATAATAATTTGTGTAAATAATTAACTAAAAGAGTTTAAAACAATTAATGCTTTAGGGACTACAGAAGTTGGCAGTGCCAATAACTATGATCAATGGCATGGCAATTACTGTCAACAGCATGGTGCCAATTACTGCTTTCATTATATATTTTAATTTTTATTTGCATTCTTCTGATTCAGATAATCAACATTATGTTAAGATTACATTTTTGTTTTAGTTCACAGAATTTCAAAGAAATATAGTTATTGGGGCCTCCTGTCTATAACTAAAACTCGGGTATTCATTTCTCTCAAAAGCAGTACGAATTTTAATTCTTTCTTAAAATTAATAAGGATATTTTTCTGGGTAGTTGCTTTGTTTATACCTATTTACGTATTCGTATATCAAGATTTTAAAAAACAATTTTTCATAGTGTCCATTAAGTAATTGACTCGCTCACGCCATCGTTGTATCCGTTTATTAAAATTAATTAATCTCTTCGTATGTTTCAACTTAGCAGAAACTATTTCTTTAATGTTTTAATATCGATCGGATTTAAATTTCACAGAAAATCTATCGTTTCTCACACGATTTATTTACTTGCTTGCTGCGAAGTTTTATAACTAATTTATAAGTCAATTTACCAAGTACTATATCTGTAACAAAATTCCAGTTATTGTAAGAAATAGATGGTATACTATAACAAACACATTTCGATGCTGATGGACTAACAATTTAAATGATGACTATATTCTACAGCAAACTTGATACCTGATATGTATCAGAACAAGGGATGAGTAGGTTTTGTTTACTTACAACAAAGTGAGTCGTTTCACTATCGCTGCTTTAAATCTTCTACGAACGTCCTACACGCTATCTATATTATCCAAATATTTACATATTTTTTCTCTACAAACCTATCTTTTGATGTATCTCAGAAGGTATTATTTATTGAAAATAAATACTTTTGTTTGCTATGGAGTAATTTGAATCCCTTTTGTTGTTGTTGTTATAAGAACGAGAACATTTATTTTTTATGTTTTAGATTTAGATGTTAATGTTAATTCTAGAGTTATAAAAGCTACAATTATAGTTTTGTAAATGTATCATCTAAGGTTGCTGCAATAATTTAATTAAATTAAT
>VTPC01008876.1:0-25636 GCA_011009095.1 Ignelater luminosus | reverse complement strand
GAGAAGCTTAACTACTTAAAGAAGTCGATTGTATCAAAACGAATGTCAAATATAAAAACAATTTAACTTTGAAGTTGGTCAAGTAAAATAAATATTAGAAATGCATTCACTCAAATGAGTGATTAGAAGATTAATACTGAAATATAATTAAAAATAGATTTCGATCCAATTCTTTGTTGACAATCTAAATTAGTGGTCTTTTACTCCTGTTTTTATGGTTTAATATATAACTGTTGACATTTGAAGTAAATTGTGGAGGTGGTACACGATTTTTGTTATCTACTATTGGGATATATCTATCTAATAAAAGTCTTGTTTTAGTTAAAAAAAGAACAAACAAAATTTAGTTTATTTCTCTTTAATATTAAAAATAAATGACTACAAGATTCAGTTTCATTGCATAAAATTTCTTAATGCATATTGCGTTTGTTGTTCCCTCAATAAATTTAAGCATTTTATTTCTCAAAACTGTAGGTTTCTTCTCAATCAAGTTACCAATTTCGTCGGTATACCGCAGTACAATTCTGTTCAGCACTTGAATGCTTTCGTATTCATACCCAATACGAAACGAACCTATGACTAAATTACCTCAACGTTTATAATTTATTCAGAATGGAACATTTACGTTTACAAAACTCTTCATGATCAAATATTAAAAACGTTATTTGAGGCTTAAAAGAGACGTTTGGAAAAAGCTGGATTTTGGTTGTAGTAAAACTCTTTGCCCTTTTCGCATGATATTTTATTTCACACGGCTTTTCAAGTCTTCGTAAGATTTACTGAATGACATTCTTTGTAAATTTTACACACACATGCACACACAAGCACCCAGTAAAAAATACGAGAGAGAATTCTACTTTTTTACTCAATTTATTTGATTTCATTGAGTTGTTGCCATGATATGCGTTTAACTTTGTAACTCTCCTAATTGCACGGGTAGCGTTTACCAAACCGACGTTAACTCATATCGAGCGTTATAGATTAAATTTTGTGTATTATCTCTAGGGAACACGACACTTTACAAACATAACTTGCTTTAAACTGAATTCCAATCGATTCATACTAACCTAGACTACTAGAGAAAGTTATATTTTACTGGTAGGTGATGTGTATTATTCATATACAAAAAGTTAAATTACATTCTCTTTTTTATTACGTTTTTAATAATTCAAAGCGGTCAGAATAATACGTCTGCCTACACATTTCTCTTCTTCTTTTCTTCTTTATTTCTTTTATTTTATTTAAGAGCAGCAAGAGAATAATTTCAGCTTGCGACGTCTCGGATTTGCTTCGAATCAAACCAAAAATAAAATATTGCCGTACAATGGTATCGAAATAAATAGGAAGTTTCGAATTCGAAGTGGTGTACAATACGGCATTGTGTTTCAAATATAAAAAAGGCTCCACCTTAGTATACATCTATTTTAAATGAATTGAAAGAAATTTGACGCAACGTTAATTAAAAAGGTTTTCTATCAAGTTATCAACTTGCTTACACATCATTTGTTTACGACATAAAATAATTTGAAACTAAACTTTTAAATCGCAACTCTTGACTATTCTATTCATCTCCTAATAAATAACATATACCGACACACAAACAGAATAGAACTCTTGGTTGCTTGATGATGTTAAGATAATGCCTCAAAAAATCCGATTTCGATGTATTTTACTTCTAAACAATCTTTTGAATTTGATCCTCTTTTTCCCAGAGCTGAACTTCTACGTACGCCATCTTGCACTAGTCCCAGCTCCAACAAAGATAAAGAGTAAGTATCAAAGTACCGTGTACTTAGTTAGTAAATTAGGATAAGGAATCCCATCAGCCTGGGACTCAAAAAAACAAAGAAAGCAGTACAAGATGAACATTGCTAATAAATCCTGGGAAAGTCCATCGTCAAATTGTAATTCAATAGTTCTGATGATGGACTAAACAATTATAGTCGATATTGCATGTTAGACTGCTCCAATAGATTGCTTTAAACAGATTTCACCTAGCGCTTGAAATTTAAAATTTATTTACCAGAAACTTTGTGCTAAGGGTTGGGTTAGCTTGTAAATGTTGTTAAACACCTGGTTGAAACATTTGTTAACGATTGCATTGTAGTTGGAATCTTTGGCAGCAACATTCTTCGATCCAACAAAGATTTCCCGATACCCTAACGACTCGACATGTTCTTAATTGACGCTATAAATGATCCCAAGAAGACCAAAGATAATGCCTGACCTCATTCCTTCAAGAAAGAAATAATTAGGAATTCTGGCACAATCTACCATTTAATGCAAAATAATTCAGAATTTATTGAAAATGAAAATTGTTTGCTTGGGGTAGGCTACGTAGACATATAGTGATGTCTCAAATACACGTTGAGTACTGAATTAGCTAAATAGTGCAGGAAAACTATGAAATTTTGTGATAAGGTTGACAAAATGATATTACAACAAAATTGGACGTAACATAGAACTTACATCGAACTTTCTTATAAATTCAGATAGATTGACTACTACAAAATGCCCAAATCTATCAAACTAACGATTGTGGAAATTTGAACAGCAAGACTGACCCAATAAAATTTACCATCTACAGCTACTTTGTACAGGGCTACTAGTTATAACTCCCCACACAACCACCACAGAGAAGAAATCGTCTTCATACATTATGTTGACGACTTTTGCCCGTGTTTGCAGTCAGTACTTGAACCAAGCTTGAAATTGAGCTCTAGCTCTCTTTTGTAATTAAAATGTAACTTGAAAATACGACCTCGTACACTTACTCAGGCACAAAGTGAAATTTATTTGGTGAGCTAAGTGACCAATGACCATCATAAAAAGACAAACATGATCAGATTATATCTTTTTTCATGCTTCTATTACAAACATGGCGCACAAAAAAAAACTCAGTGAAACTCTCATATTAGATGTTGCACAACTAGACTTCTTTAAGGAAATAAAGTATCTAGGGATAAGTAATGATGGATCAAAAGCTCAACTTTCAACGTAAAAAAAGTAAAACAAGCAAGTTACTGAAAGTAAGGAAGCGTGCTTGCTTCGGCATTACAGGTACTTACCTAGCTGAAATTACTCAATCTGGCATTCTTGGATGTTCAAGTAAGGACGAAAACAACTCTTAGTGGCTCCAGACTGACGACGAGCAACATTTTCGAATCAAAATCCCAATTTGATTAGCTTCAACTTTGGTAAGTACTTTACAGACTATGTGAAGCGGGTGAACGCATACTTGAGCAATAAACTGTTGGTATACACCTATGCATTCAAAACAGAAGAAAGACAATATGTTATGTAAGCAATTATCCAGGTACTGACAGACATGCATAATATTCTTAGACAGTCAGGCAGGTGTCAAAGCTCCAAATTCATTTACCTGCAAATCGAAGCCGTCTGGAAATATCTGCGAGCTCTTTAAATTTTGACCAAAATAAATAGAATTACATTGTTCTGAGTACAAGGCCATGAAGCCATTGAAGGTAAAGAGGCCAATGATTACCTAGTTAGAGACCGTGCGCTTTTGGGGCTTCACTAGGGGTCATTTCAAGGCGTATCTGTAACTAAAGATGGACAAATGTTCTAAAAGCAAAAGAGTTTTCTAGTTTTTTCCCAAGACGAGAATAAATGCTAGATCAGGCTCCCCAGGCTTATGAAGTTTATCTAGTTACAAAATATTTTACTTTAAAGATTAGGCGAAGAGCAATTAGAGTGAAATCTCCAAACTTTGCATCGCAATTTACATTATCTACAGACTTTTTTTTCCTTTCTTGGATAAATGAAGGCATTTACTATTGTTATTGAATTCTCGGCGATAGCAGCTCTAATTAAGTATAAACTAAACCCAATCACAGAATAGAAACCGTAAGCTGCAATAAGATCATAAAATTGGTATGTTCTTAGCGTTTTGCAGTCCAAAATTTGTGGAAAAACAAACTGTAAAATTTTACAATTTTTTCCCGAATTCGGCACCATTTAAAAACCTCAGTCTGATACACATGAAAACTACACAGAAGCCCTCAGAATTGGCGAGATAATTGACTCTTCTTACTGATTATTGAAATCGACGATTCGACTTATAATGTTTGATACTGACTATTCGAACAATGTAAATCCCTGGAGCGTAAATGCCAAAAAGTCACAGGAAGTGAACAAACTGGTGCTATTTTGTTTCAGAACAAAGAACGCGCGTTGTTTATCGTTCAAATTTATATTGAGCGACTTAACGTAATTTTTTATTATTCTTTTTCTGGTCTAGAAAGCAACCAGCAAGCAGAACTCTTCTAGTCTGCAGTTCTGTCGGTATTGGTTAATAGTAGCAAATATGGCAAAATAGGGAGAAGTTAAAAAAGCAAAAATGCAGAAAGGAAAAATCAAATCCAGCACCAAATCTTGCTGTTATTGACATTTGGGCTTATCTTCTAACGGTAATTGAGAAAATTACTATCTGATGTGTAACAAAGAAAGGAATAGGTCTTGTTGGGAAATGCTTCCTTTTGGTTTGCAATATTTTTTGCTCAACGAGCCAAAAGTCTTTGGAAAAGTCCATGATATCAGACTTGAAGGAGGCAGTAATGTCGCAATTACTACTAGAAATCAAGATCAATTGAGTCGGACGTTAAATGACCCTGGTGAACACCAAATGGGCGGTCAAAGATTTTGTTGGTATTCAGTAGACAGTTTGCAAATCTAAAGATTTTCTCATAGAAAACTTATCTGAAATGTATTCTTCATTCTTACCTCATCTCAAGATGGTTTGAAATTTGATAAACATCAAACCATAAATAAAAAGCTGCCACAAAATAATTTAAAAATAAATTAAGTGCTTAGAATTTCTAAATTGGTGTACAATAGGGGATTGTATTCAAATGAAAAAAGTTCCTCTAAACTTCCGCATTAAACATGTCGAAGGACGAGTTCGACGTTAAGTTAATTAAAAATACTGTCTACAAATTATTATTAAGGAAATGAGTATACTACGTAGAAATTAAAAAGTTTGGATATTAAAAACATTCTCTCGTAATTTATCAAAAAACTTCTTGGAAACTCTCGTATTTTATTATTAAACATAATTTTTATTTCGTCTTTTGACTTTACCTATATTCAGATGTCTTTGAAACTTTGAAGAATTTAAAGGAGTTTTACTTGTTTCAAGATTTAAAGAGAAAAATTGAAAGAATTCAAGGAACGTATATTTTATTTTTCCTTGTAAAGTATTCCGGTATTAAATAACAAAATTCCCTTCTCGTTAATTTTCAAGGGGAATTCCTTTGTAAATATTTATGCCAGACCACTTAGTAGCTATACCAAAAAAGAGAGTTAATATTTATTTCACGAAAGGTCCAGAAAATTCCTCACGACGAATTCGACGCTTCCTAAGCCGATGTCTCCCCTAAGACCTCTTACTTTGCCCACTGACGTTGCGTAACTGGGATATGTTAGAGGCTACAAAACTAATTCTAAAGCGAACTTATTGCTTTACAGTTTTAGATTAGCTCTGAGGCTCGTTAAACACGCAAAACTTTCTGGTTTTATTTTTGGTCTATACGAGTACATCAAGATAAAAGTAAAAAAATGGTAAAAAATTTCTTTGTTAGGTCGGTTTTGAATGAGTTATAAAAATGAGATTCCGATGAAGGCTTTGATTGGATTAGAGATATCAAAAATATGAGGTTAACTGTGAAAAGGAAAATCGATAATAATATTGCTTTGATTGTGTAAAAGTAAAAATAAACTCCCTTTATGTATTTGCAACGTCGCCTACAACACTTTTTCGTGTTAAAAGACCGTAAAATGTAATTTTAAAGGTCGTTGCTTGGTTTCGAATATTTTAACCTTGAAATTTCCATCACAGAAATGCTTTGTAATTAGTCTGCTGCAACAGGGTTGAAACTTCGGGTGCATGACAAAAAAAGTACAGGGACTCCTCACATTGCTTTAAAGGAATTTGATGTAAACGCGTTGAAGCAAAGTTTACACTTTAATTATGTTAGTGTCGCAAGCGTAGCAGCAAAGAAACTGAATGGGTAATACTCCTACAATGGATTAGACACTATAGCCGAATTTACGACGAAGAGAATCTCTACGGAGTCTTCAACGCAGATTTTGGGGTGTTTAAGTTAGGTTTCATTTCGAAACAGAGTTACATTCGTCATACGTGACAAGGGTCAGCATCTTACAAGAAGGACTAAATTGTTATATAGTTAACCAACTAATTAAAAGTTTCAAATTAGATGTAAATGCCCATCTGCCAAATTAACTCTTGGGATTCTAAGCTTTAATTTCTAATTTTTAGTTAGAATTTGTAATTGTAATGTAGTAGACTCTTCTTTAGAATTAATTAGAAAAAGAAAAAACAAAATATTGAGAAGCCTTTGATTACTTATTTATTTACCAAAACAATTGTTTAGTTTCTATATCTTGAATTATCGAGATTTATGATTTCGAATTTTGATTGTGATGTCAAATAATATTTAACGATGAGTAATAGTGGGCAAATTATTAATTTGATACAACAACACATAATAGAAAATAACAATCGTTGTGTCCTAGTTTGTAATTAATGACTTATTTGAGCATTAGTATAAAAGAGCTGACCTATGTTAGAACCTTTCAGGAACTAGAAATTTTTGACTTGGCTAAAGTAATCTGATAATTTTGATGGGAACTAAAAAATCCGATTGGCCCAAAATGCCTAATTGGCCTCAATAGCTGTTTCACTAAGGAATTACTCAAATCAAATTTATCGAGTTTAAGGTAGCAAAATATTTTTGCTGTTTTGCAAATTTTTAATTGACTTAAATCTCAGGTGTAGTCTATAAACTCGTTTTCGGATTTTTTAACGAATCCGCAGTTAAAATTTGCTGAACTATCGAGTTCTTGCTTAAATGATCATAAATAAATGCAATGTTTATACAGGGTGTATGAGAACTAACACCATGTAGCAACGATGCAGCACTAAAACCTTGATGAGACTGACATATCAGTAAAATTATCCACACCAGGGGTAATGGAGCCTCTTTAGGTCATTGTTGAATTGTTTTGCAATTATTGCCTGATATACTCGAAGACACCAAGACTAAATTTTTTCTGAGAAAACTGTTGAATTTTGGTTCAAGTTGTCTTCAAGATGTTTTTGCTTGCATTGCTGTCTACCACCTATCAAGTGGGCAGCACTTATTTCCCTTGCATCTTAGATTTATGTTTTGTTTTGAATACTTACGCAATATGCAATCACTAGTGTCTTCTTCAAATTACTAGGACTCTCGAGTTTTTCCGTACTCGACGAGCTTTTACATTCAAATTACAAAGAGAAAAGGGGGGCGTCTTCTTAAACTAGAGGCATCTATTTATTGGAGGCAAAACTGCATTTGAGCAATACCCGCGCAATATCAACCCAAAAGCTGTGCAGTGCTGTTCTGAAAAGTCTTATTATAGCTCAGAAAAGCCGAAAGTCTATCTTACCAGGTTATTTACTTCCTATAATAGTAATGGTTTATTAGAGTTAGTGTAAGGAAGAATAGTTAATGAAAAATGTTCTGACGACCTAGAGACTGACACAATTTCCCACAAAGACAGTAAAACTTTTGTAAAAGCTTTTATGCCAATGAGTATTTTGTGACTCACAAACTGTATTTTAGTTCTATCAGACTTTATACCTTTGTCGGTTTTAACGAAAGGCTACTTTCCTGTTTTTTGTTATTGTGTTTTTGATTTTCTCCAACCTATAACTGTCTATTGCAACTGTTACGAATCTAAGCAAACCTAAAAATTCTAAGTCAAAGTTTTGCTGATAATTAAGTACACAAATAAGAAAGAATTAATTACAATTACCAAAGAGTGGCAGAGATGTGCGACTACAAAATCAAATTACACCACAGCATAGAGAAGACAAATTATGTATAGCCCGGTAATAATACGCAAACGCCACTCTGACATATGTAGTAAAAAATTAGATAAGATTGAAATGGGAATACCAAACTTTGAAATTAATTGATGATATAAAATATGTCCAAATGTTGTGGATAGTTACGCAAGCACTGAGAATAGCGCATAACGCCATCCGTGGCGATTTGTAGGAAGCTTTGAAGAGGCCAAGTAAAAGTGATTAGGACGATTTATTTAAGAGGTGTAAGGCAGAAATGTAGGGAAAAAACACAACCCTCTCCCTAGCCACCACAAGGTGCTACAGAATAATCCCCACCAATGCAGTAGAAGTATTGGTTAACGTCAAACTGTTATGTTTAGTAGCGGGAAGTAGTTAATAATGAAAGAGTGACAATTGAAGACTATGAAAAGACAATAAGGATTGAAGAACTGCCACATTCCTGTTGAAGAGGGAGATTAAATTAGCAAGTAGCAGAGAGAGGTATATTAGGAAAAGATGGAGAAGTCACGATATACATCGACTGATGGATACGAATTAGAAAATGCAGTAGGAGCAGTGGCAGTAATCTACAAACAGAAAGAGTTAATACAAACAATGAAAAAGAAGTTAATGAATGAATGTATCGTTTACCAAGCTGAATTAAGAACGATTCAGCTGGCGTTGGAATGGTTCATTGGAAATACAAAAAATTTTTGAAAGTTGTGTTTGTGTTCGGACTCGGAGTACAAAAGTTCTGGGAAGACTCAAAATAGGTTGGCCTTCGATATCCACCAAAAAAGCATTAAAATAAAAAAATCTATCGCGATCATTTAGACATGCCAAAAATAAAAAAAGCGGTTGAAATGGCCCAGCGAAGATCAGAAGATCAATAGAACGGCAAAGAAACCCAAGTGTGCACTAAGGATAGAAATTAGGGTCAGATCAAGTAAACTATGAAGACAATACTGAAGTACATGGTACAAGTGCAAGGTAGATCGCTTTTTAGGATTTGCACAGAACCTTGGCGTCTTTGATGCGTATTACGTAAAATTCACAGACCAGTGCATCTACGCCAAACGACCGAACAATACATTCCATTGTAAACTAGACAAAAGACTCGCGGTCAAAGAAATTTGTAGAAGTTGTGCTTTACATAACGATTGCGAAAAAAATAATTGCAGAAAAGGTCAAACAGTAGAACACTTTCGCAAGAAAAGTGGTGTACATTAACGAATAATAAACAGTGAGAGGTGAAAGTGGTGGATTAGTGACAATTTATTAAATGGGTAAGAGAATGAATGGCATGAGTTTTTTCTTTCACCGCTGGTTTTTGGAGAGCGGAGTTGGCAAAGTATTCCTGTAGTAACCGTCTGGCTGGGACTCTACACAACCTCCTGACAATATTGCTAGGGTTTACACCACTTCTCTCCTTTACTCCTCCCTCTCCCTTATTCCCAGAATGGCCTTACGCTTATGACGGGTAGGACTCTCGATTTGTCGAGATCAATATTGTTGTATCTCAAATATGGTATATGCAAGCAGGGCAAGCACATGCACTTATTTAATTTGCGTTGCAAATAAAAGTCAAGAACTTACCTTATCCATCGTAAATTAAATCCCTTGAGTAATATCTAAAATGGACGTTTTCAAATTTAGTACAGTAAGAACGCATACTTGCACTGTTTTCTATGTACAGTTGGCTTTTCCTTAATCAACTTGAACTATTCGGATAATAGTGAATATTCAGATTACATAACGTTCGATTCTTCGATTTCAAAACAAAGTTAAAAAAACAGCCTAGGTTAAAAGCCTTTTAGGAATTTCAAAGCAATATAGTTTGTAATATAACCTTACTGTAAAATATCTTTTTTGGTCTTATCTAGCTTAATGTCAGCAGCGACCATGGACGTAGGAAAGGAGGTTAAAACTATAGTAAAAAACTCAGGTATAACGTATAAGACAACAATATGTTGAGGTCAAATAGTTATTACTTACTAAAATGCATTAAAAGAATAATTAAGTCATGCACAATAATTACATGAAATCATAATTTAAATTGAACGATTTATCAATTATCAATAGGAATCAACAAACTCAAATAGTTACTCAAAGATTAAGATAAAGTCTTGAGACATCAAGTATTTATAAATATTGAAGATCAAAAAAACACAAACTGAGTTACTAATCAGATAATTTTGAGAAATATAAATTCGAAATCCAGTAAATGAATCAAAAGACAACACTGCTGATGCATTATATCATTAAAATCTAAATTGCCAAAAATAAATTATTAAAAAGTTATACATCACTGTATACTTGAACAAACTGTAAAATTGATAAACTGAGAATAAATAGATTGCAGTCAAAAATGATGTATTAGGTTTGATGTTACCCTCTACAAGGCAGGAAAATATTTGGCGAGGATAACATCTAACAAGCAAGTCCCTGACTGAACTTTACGAAATAGGACACGACAAAAAAAACTCATAATAGACCAATCAACGGAGTTTTGCAGAATGGAACGGGTAAAATAACAGAATTTGCGCCAGTAGCGGGAGGGTCCTAGAAAGTGAGTCGAATCTATTAGATGACAACAGGGCAAAGAAAATAGCTAGAACGAGAAACCAGAATAAAGATATTATAAATTTACAAATAGAACCTGAACGATCACAATCGAGGACAACGGAAGTTACCAGGATTGACAAAACACCTCTAGAAATTCGTATCACTATCCTAAAATGGAAAACTGTAACAATTAAGCCCAGAATAATTAGAATCTAGATAGATCAAAATAGTACAAAAATATTTTACCATCCAATAAAAAAAAAAGAATGACAGCTAAAATAATTCAATGTAAACTAGGAGAAAATTACATTTCTGAAACAATAAAAAATTACATTATCACAGAATGATTAATTTAACTGAAGGTAGGATAGGAATATGAGAATCCAACGCAAAGAAAAGTAGGTTATAGATAAGAAGAACATGCAAGTAAACAACATATGTCGTTTCTTTTCAAAGAATCAATAAAAATTAATTGGGAATTTATACTGAGTGTCTCGCTCTAATACCAGGAATTAACCAATCACCTATAAAAGGATTTAATTAATGTATTAATGAAATAAAAAACCAGTTAATGATAATAATCTCTTCCTATGAAAGTCTATATACTGAAGCTAAAAGACAAAACAACTAAAATAGAGGTATGATGAAATAGATGTTTCATAAGCAAAAAAATGTTATTTCAAGTTTACTAAAATGTCTTAGAAGTAAACAAATCACTTGTTTATTTTAACTTGTAAATATCAATTGTTTTAGTGTTCTTGTGTGTAACAAGACCATAATATGATTTCTAGCCAATACAAGTTGGCGGCTGGGTGAGAAATATCGAGCTATGAGTAGATAGATGCAAAGCGAGTAGGAGGCAGACTTGTCATTGGGTATTTCTCATACTGCAAAGTCTGCGTTTAAGACGGCAAGCTGCGTCAAGGCGTTGTTACAATGTTGAAAGTACCGTTTTTTCGTGATGAATTTAGTGTCAAGTATTGTTTTATTGAAAAAGACGGATAACTCACAAACGCTTCTAGACGCAATTTTGTCGATTGTATACTAACGACAAATAGCGCATTTACAATTATTTTTAAGTATATTCTAGGATGCTTAAAAATTAAATACATCAACAGATGTCACTGCACAATCTCTTATCAATAGTAAATCTCATCTGCAAGTATGTATTATTATCAGCTAGAGACTTTTTCTTAAATAGTTTTTTTTAATGATATCTATCAACAGAACAGTATTATATAAAAACCGCACTGTCACTGTATGACAGTATTTGAAAAGAGCGGTTAAAAGCATGAAGGATTAGTAAAAATAAAAAACTAAAGTCTGTGTTTTCTTTTTGCATTAAGAAAATAACAAAAAAGGAAAGCAAAAAACTATTGGAATAGATAATACAGATAAAAACAAAAAAAGAAAGAAATATTTTTGTGAAACTGTTGACTTTGTAAAACAAAGTCGTTTCTTTTATATCAGCACATTCGGAAAGGTAATATTCACTTTAACCATAAAAGACTTAAACCATAAAACTTAACTGATCACATCAAAATTTGTTACTTAATTACAAATTCAATTACACATTTTATGAAAGGCCTGTTACAGAGTGAGATATTATCACACAACTATTGATATAATTGTCGGCCAATAGATTAAGTACTAAACCTTTGAGAGCTATTATGTCGTATTCATTCGCATTTCCACAAGAGGCTTTGCAAACAGACCCAACCCATAATCTTGAAAACCAGTTAATATCTATTATGTATTTTATGACAACAATATAGGAATGTAAGAATCAAGCAACTCATAATTTTTTATTGTGTTTGTTTATCAAATACAACTTTTATATTATGCTGCGTAGAATTCGCATTCTAGTCACGACAAACAAAATCGCCTGTTATCGTTATTGATTTTGATTTCGTTCCACAAATTATTTCAATTATTTTGATTAAATTTATCTGGTAAAAGCACTTCCGTCTAATTTTATCGAAGTTTAAAACATTAGGTAGAAATTCCCAGTCTCCTCTCGAGTTTGTCTGGTATTTGTGGAAATGTGGGAACGAAATTGAAATCAAGTGTCTCTTTCTCAAATTAAATTTACTGCAGACAGAATCCCAAAATGAGACACTAATGGAAATACGAATTTGCACGCGTGTGCTTAATTTTCCAATATACGCGTTTGACTTAACCAAATTTTAGGGTTCCATGATGTTATCAATAAACGAATGCCGGCACTTTCCAGATATCGTATATATACAGCAGTCGTCGAATGTAATTTTCAACTGTTTTAACAGCCGAACGTTTTACGGATATTCAATTTTTAATGTTTATTAAAATGCTGCAGTACATTTTAAGGCCATTTTCACACGTTTTACTGCTCCTGATATCGCGTTTAATATGCAGCTCTATAGTGTTCGTAATGAATGATTGATCGTTTAATTAAAACGAGAAGTATTGACGCCTCCGGTGTTTTATAACCCAAATACGGAAACGTTGCCGAGATATTTGTTGTACCTAAAGCATCGATTGGATTAAGTCAATATTTTTGTAAAACAAATAAAGGTTTTGGCGTTTCACTCTTTTTTTTTTCAACCTTGCAAGCCTATAAATAACTTGCCTCACGGAGCCTTCTTATATTTAGGTGAATGGAATAATTGTCAATAGTGTTTCGTGCTTATCGAATTTATAAACGAAAATACACCCAAGTAAACTTAATAATTTTATTGTTATTTCCGTCTCTACTTCTCTGTTGTTTAATTATTGATATAGATTTTATAGTAGAGAGTACGCACTACTAAATATTGTAGCCATTATATGATTAGCTTTGCTCTGAAGATTAATTCGGATTAAGTTAGTACCACTTGAGAGATTTCTGCTGCTGTTCTAATAACGTTAATTGCATGATAAGAAAATCAAAATTGATAAAAAAACGAATGTGTGTCCTGCCGTCCAGGTCACCCAATGCTGGAGGGTGTAGGCACCCGTTTGCAGAATCATCTCCATTTTGTGGCCCGATGGATACGTTACAAGAAACAAAATAATTAAGAAGTGAAATAGTAGAAATAGGAAAATGTACGTTTTTTAGAAGCGGGGGGCCAAATAGATATTTTGGAACATGTTTTATAGTATCAGAAAGAATAAAAAGTATAGTAGCAGACTTTCAAGCAATAATAGATAGACTATGCTAACTGAGATTCCGACAGAAATATAGCAAAATAAGTATAATAAATAGTCACGCCACATTACAACAAAAATATTTAGTAACTACAAGTAAAAACGAGTTTTACGAAAAACTGAGCATGCTATTAGAAAAGATTCCAAAATATGACATCAAAATGGTGATTGAAGATCTGAATGCAAAAGTGAGAAGAGAGAAAATTCGCCGGAATATAAAAGGAGGAAAAAGTCACCACAAAGAGAGCAATGAAAATGGGAAAAAATAATTGAATTTGCCACAGAAAACAGAATGAGGATCATCAGTACACAATTTGATCACAAAGACATTCATAAAATAACATGATTTCACGTGATGGAAGAGTATTCTAATAGAAACCAATCATAACAGATCAGTGAAAGACTGCAGAAGGCACAGAAGGGCAGACACCAACAGTGACCATAGATTAATAACAGCCAAAGTCAAACAGGACTTGCCAATAAAAACATATAGAACATATAGAATAGATCGACTTCAAGACAAATCCGTAGCAAACCAACTACAGGAAGAAATAAAAAGGTAGAGAAATCTATATAGAACGATTATGAAGAAGAATGGAAAACCATACAAAAGGCAATGGCAAAAGCAACAAAGAAGAACGGAAATTAAGAAAAGAGGAGATTGGTTCAATGAGGATTGTAAGAAAGCCTTAATGACAAGGAATGCAGCAAAGATAGAAAGAGACAGAAATAACACACAAGCCACAAAAACAAACTACCAAGTAAAAAGAAGAGAAACAAAACAAATACGCAGACAAAGAAAGAGAGAGCACCTACAAAAACAGTTAAAAGCCATTGAGATCATTACGCAAGCAAGGAAATAAAAATTTTTACCAAGAAATAAAAAAGCTAGAGTAACAACGCACACTTAAACTTTCTATTGTAGAAATAAAGAAGGACTTGTTTTAGGGGAATTAAAGAAAAAACTGAACAGGTGGGCAGAATATTTCAAGGACCTGTTAATAGAAACTGAGGGATAAGAACGAATATAAAGAAATGACACGAAACAAAACAGAAGAACCAACAAGGCAAAAGGTAAAAGACATAACTAAAAAATAATAAAAGGGCAGGCGAGAGTGGAATATAGCGGAAATATTAAAGGAAGAAAGGAAAAGGCTGCACGAAAGAAAGAGAGAGAGCGTACAGTATTCATATGTTCAATACCAAGAAAAAAGGAGACTGAACGTGCTGGGAAAACTATAGAGAGATAGCTATACTAGAGGTGTACAAAGTAGTGGCAAAAATTATTCGAAACAGATTACAAGAGTACGAAAAACAGATAATTGGAAAATACCAAGGAAGATTTAGACCAGGAAGAACAACAACAGATCAGAGATTCCAACTAGAAATGATTCACAATAATGGCTATGAACAAAATCTTGGACTCCATATGCTATTTATGAATGACTCAATTTCGCGAAATGAGTTGTGTGAGGCCATGAAGTCTCTAGGAATCCCAAGTAAACTAATGAGACTAGTAAAGATGACGCTAACGAATACGAATAATAGAATCATGAGAGAAGGAAGTTTCTCAAATCCGTTTCAAATCAACAGAGGTTTTAAAGCATGGAAATCTCCTGTCAGTAGACCTATTCAACCTAGAATTGGATAAAATAATAAGGGAATCAAACATCGAAACAAACAGTATGATTTTTCAATGTAACAACAATGCGAAACATGGACGCTAAACAAACAAGATAAAAAAAATTGAGATTTGGGAAAAGAAGATCCTACTAAAGATTTTTGGAGGGGTCAAGATAACAGAGGAAGCATGGCGAAGACAAACACACTAGGAGATAATGGAGGCGTAAATACGTGCACACAGAGCCAGGTGGTTGGGACACATCTTACGAATGCCAGAGCAAAGAGATGTCAAAAGAGTACTGCAACATGGAGAAACGAGGAAAAGGAGAAAAGGTGATCGGGAAAAAAATGGCTGGAGGCCGTAAAACAGGATGTTGAAGAAATAGGCGTGACAGATTGGAAAGAAAGGGCGAAGGACCGGAAAAGTATAAAAACAAGTTACAAAGGTTTTAGAAACCAGGAGCCTACAAGGCCTGTAGCGCTAATGTATATATATTTTTTCATTAGTCATCTATTATATTGACTTAACAGCAGCGCGGGATTGTTATAAATCATTTTTGGGCACTTGCCCAGGGGCGAAAATAAACATTTTTAAGTTTCAGCAATAAGGAATTTTTAAATGTCTTATACGAACTATATTCTGTTTAGAGGGCACAGTTTTAGATCTACCTCTTTCCAAAAAAGCACCGCATAGTTATCATCACTCTCTACCATCATTATCAGTTTCTAGTTATTCCTGCTGAGATACAGCAACAGTCGTTGCAGAATAATAATACTCTCAGGAATGGATGTAGTCTTTACCAAGAAAGAAGATAGTAAAGAAACGCGGCAAAAAAAAGCGTCTAGTTTAATCTACGTCATCCACCGCACGAAAATTGCATCTGGAATCGGACTAAGTAAATAGATTTTATGTAGATCATATGACAAGAAACATACTATTTTACTTCTCTTCTACTTACCAAAACACTTCAAAAATTTATTAATCCGACTGTTCTGTAGCTGCCTGCCCGCCAAGTAAATTTTGAAAGGTGACCCACAACAAAACTGGGCGACGAACGCAGCAACATTTTCTAGAGACCGCAAGATGAACTAAACTAGCTGAAAGAGGGTAGTACACGCACTTATATAATTTATGGGTAGTATCAGTAACAAACGTGCTATCATCTATGAATGAACTTCTAAAGTAGTTTAGCTGATATAATAAATATTGGAGGTAGAAAAACGGCGTCACTTTGTATTCAACGCTGCAGTAGCTCTTTTGCTTTGCTTTTTATTTAGTTTACCGTTCCGTCTATGTGTGCGGATGCGTTCAAATAGACTAGCATGCAAGGCTGATCACGACAGGTAGTAAAAACTGTTTTGCAACCTAAAATGCTCTAAGGAACAGATCTCTATGCACTGTACAATACGCCCTAATGGGGTTAAGTATTTGGAAGGACTTTTGCACGTGTGTTTTCTAAAGATTCAATTTCATTTTGAGCTATTGCAATCAATCTCTATAAAACCTAAGTTAATCAAGAGAATTTAAAATTCGTTGGCCAAGTTAACAGATATAGAGAACTATTTTTCGACTCGGATTATGAAACTTTCGAGACAATCAATATGAATGTACTAAAGATAAGGATGAGTAAGTAATTTTCCGAGAGGCGTTGCTTTATTCAGAATATAATCGGGCTTTTTTGGGTTGAGTCTGATGCTCACGGACCGACTGTTGGTGACATACGTTAATTATTCTGATGAACTGGGTTTGGGAACTAAGAAATTTTTTGCCAAAGAAACGCCGAATGACTAAAAGTGTTTGATGTGATATATTACCTGGAATATGTAAATACTGTCTGGAGTCTGTCTATAGGTATGGATTTAAGGCAAAAGTCGTATCAGCAATGCTAGAAAAATTGTTTGTTTTCAGGAAGTGTCTGAACCAGCTGAGCAGAATTGTTTTGATACCTTTCCGACGATGTTTAGAAGTACGAAATGACAACAGTTTTCAGTTTTCAAATTTTTGGACACTAAAACTTCTTTCTTTGGGAGTGCACTAACAAGATTTGTATCAAGGTCTAAACAGTTTCTAAATTATAAAACCTAAAAGCAACTCAGCAATGGTTTATCTAAGCACTATTTGGCTTAGAAGAAGGTAGTTTAAGTCTAGAAATGGATGAATTGTTAAATGTTTTAGTTTTTAGAGATAGGGGCAGTACTTTAGTTCTGGAAAGATAATAGAGATAACTGACAAAGCAAATGGCAATTTTACGGACGTAAGTAAACACGCAAGATTGATATTTTGTGACCAATGTAGAATTTCTTAGACGGCAATTTCTAGACAAATGCAATAGGCGATAAATAGAAATGACTGATTTGAATTTCAAAAGGACGTTGGAATGAAAGGATCTTGCTGAATGGGTTTGCCAAGCAAAAGTGGATGTCTTTGAATTTATGTGTATCCTTTCAATAGTCTGGGTTTCCAATGTCCCTTATAAAACTACCTGATTGACAATCGTAAGAACTTATATGCACTTTTTCACATTTTTATATCTTTGTTGATGATAGACAAAGTTATCTACAGAATGAAATTGAAAAGTTACAAAAATTTTTATATTTTTACAAGCAATATTTACTCGAAATAACAAAAAGAGAACAATGAACCAAGCACAGAAGGCGATGCGTTAATTTCTTCATTAACAATAGTCAAGTGAAGTTAGACCAGGGGTGAACAGCCAGTGTCAAATTAGCAAAATACGTTGGTATATTCTTTTCCTATAGCTCAAGTGCTAAAATTGAATTAATTGGTTAGATTTCTGCTCTAAGATTAGTCGTTACGAGGCAATTTGGTCCCGGGGGTCAAGTTTACCTACACCTGGGTTAGAGTAGACATGATTTCGAAAGTTTATAAAATAACAGCAAAGATATTTTGTGAAGCTAGATTACCTTGCATCTCAAACTGTGGTGCTGGCGTACTCAAAATCTAGGAGGTCTATAACACTGCTTTGTTGTTTTGACATTACTGGACATGATTTTTTAATTTTCTTCAATTTATAATCAAACTAAATTACTTTTGTTTCTCAAAATTGCTTTTTCTTAGATAGACAAATAACTGCGAATTTTGCACAAACTGATATATGAAAAAATAAATCTTTCAGCGTTAAGCACTTCTGCAAACGACACGATAATTAATGGATGAGTGAATAGGAAAGCTTTTGACTGTTTCTGTTAAATCGTCATGTCTTTTCCCACTAAAGAAGTTTCCTTCTTGACTATACTATTTTAGACCTCTATGACACTATGAAAAATTTTATAAAAATTTAGAAAAGAATTTTTGCCAAATTTCTGTAAGAGATTTTTGGTATATTCTACAAAATTTTCTATAAAATTTTTGACATGCACAGGCGCGTCTTAGGCATTTTTATACAGCTGTTTTGTTTAACCTTTTGTCCACCTTGTCGCAGCTGATTTCGATGTGCGCATGAATTCCGTGCGCATCTTTTCGCACAAAATTTCTACTTTTTAGAACAAAATTTCTATAAAGATTTCTATGTAAACTCCGTTTGCTGCGATCAAAAATTTTTGAAAAGTAATTTCTATGAAATTATCAGAAAATTTTTAATAGTGTCAAACAGGTCTTTAGTATGTATAAACAGTCACAATTCCTGGCTGCTAGATAACATCAGCAGCAGTAAGTAGTTCTGAGCTACCGTTGAGTTGGGTTGAATTTACCTGAATCCAATCCTCAGACCTAAACAAACGACCCGTTATGTACCTGTAAATAGTTTTATATTTTCTTCAATTTTAAATTTATTAAAGGTCTAATTGCTTCAGTTGATTACATCCTAAATGATAAAGAAAGTATAGAAGTCTAAAAGTAGCATTGATGGAAATGTTTTGATTTTAAAGTAACCATGCGAGTTTTAAAAAGGTAAACCAAAGTCGGTTACTACTGTTTGCTCTAGTTGACTTTTATTTAAACCCCGTTTTTCCATTTACATTTTCTTCGCGTTTTTCTACGTACGAAGAATACTAATTAAATTACTTATTTTAGAAAATTCTGCAAAAATTTCTATTTAAATATTGTATGTACACCTCGATTTCACTTGTTCAATATTTTCTAACTTCCAATGTGTCTCTGTTAATAATTGTTTTTTGTGGTACATACGTTTGTGTTTTTTGTTTCAGTTTTAATATCAAATGAGCTACCATTAGATTTTTTTTCTATATTGATCTTTCGAGTAATATATAAAAGTGTCGGTCATGAATAAATTGTAATATAGCTCGAGTTGCTTTTTATATTTCCAGTATGTCACAAGCCCTTTTTTTCTGAGTACACATAAAAATACAAAATTAAAAATTAAAATGAAAACAGAACGTATCCATTAAAATTATTTTACGCAATTCCACAAAAGAGATAGGAAAGCCTTTTTCTTAATATTACGTGTTTGTGGATCTTTGAGTATTTATATCAGCAACGTACAAGTGAGCTCGTTAAGGAAAGACAAACAGGTAGAACTACTCGATAGTTAGTTTATGACTTTCTTGGGATTTATTTTTCATTGTTTTTCTTGTTCCAAGCAAAGCTATCCGCAAAACAAAGAAATTCATTACGTAGAAATGTAAAACAGAAAAGCTCATAAATGCATGAGTGGAACGAGTTTTCATTTAACTAATGTCTAAATTATGTACATCACTAATTATTAGCCGCTATCTACTGAAGTTAATTATCTTAATAGTAGCAAACTAATATCTCATTCCGGGTACTTTTGTACCTAATTTAAATAGTAGCTATGCAGCTTTGTGTGGAGATGGTAATCGTATAACCGGAACTGAATAATTATTACGTTATTACATTAACCTAATAATTTTCAAATTAGATTTTCGCCGGTTTAACTGGATAATTTTAAAATAAGCAATGTGGAAATATTATAGTCCACTTACAATTTTCTGTGCTAAATCTAAAAATACAAGAAAAATAGATTTTAAAATGGAAAATATTGACGCTAAATATTATTTGATGTTATACAGTTAGCGTGTTAGTTTCACAGTTTTTGGTCTGTAATTTTCTTAATCAAGTATAACTACAATTTAATGAGTTAAAAGCATTTTTATTATTATTAATGCTTTTTGCATTTAATTTCCATTCGAACAGTAATTACAGAAGTAACTTGGAAAATATATGGAATTCTGCTTAGTGTTTGATAATTGAAAGATATAGGAAGCTAAAGCCAGTTTACAGGTATTCTACAAATCTCGTAAAGGATATAGTGTTATTATTTTATACGATAATTACGCTATCCCCGTGTTTACCGAACAGACTTGGAAAACTGCAGGAAACCTAGCCAGAATTATACGGTCGTTTTAGAGATCAGCTGAATTCCGAGCGAGCCCCATTCTTTAGAATTAATGCGCGTGAGAAACTCAGGTAAACGGTTTTAGAATTGTTGCGTTAAACCTAAACTTCTTTTTGTATTTGCATTCTAAAACTATTCTATCGTGCATTCTCGATAATCACTTAAAGTATACGCAATAATTAATTGCTCAGTGAATTTATACCACAATTGAGTTTCGTAACAGCCTTGGTAAACGATTTTGGATATAGTTTTAAGGAGATTTAAAAAATGGAATCGAAAATAAAAATTCTTTCTTGGAAAACGAGAAAACGCAAGCTGACAATTTTAACGGCTTAAGGAGGATAATGGTCTTTAAATGGCCTGAGGATCTTATACTGAACGTTTTGTTTTGATATACGGTTATGTTTACGACAAGAAAGCATTTAGGTACAAATTCTGTAAACGCGCTGTCCATTTTTAGTACTCATAAAAAAATACTTATGAACTGCACTTAGGCTTTTATCGGGTAGGGGCCATTTTTTGCTAAACAGCAAAAGAAAATTATTTAAAATCCCTAAGCCAAGCATTTGTGAATATCAAAAATTGTGTTTATCTTTAGCTTTTAATTAAGAAACTAGATAGCCAATTAACAAAAAATGGAGCGCAATTAGCAACAATTCATAACTGATTTGAAAAGTCTCACACATGCATAATGGAGTCGAATAACTAAAATCTTAAAGGTTTAATTTTATAGCTACAAGAAAGCAATCTAATTGATAATACATAGATACCACAACTTTTTTGCCAAAGCATATTGATGCACTAGTATTGGTCAAAACTGTAACTGAAGAACTCTTGAGTTGCAAAAACTCAGAGTAAAGTATTCTGTTGCAGTATAATAATCAAATGTCCGATAAAGGCCAAAAAACAAAAATCATCGACTGGTCCAAGTATGGTCTTTATCAAGGTACGCACCAGCGTCGATTGATAATTGGAGTCTCATTCTTTCATCACTTCTAGAAAAACGAATGATATCTAGAATTACACTCAATAGGACAAATTGATCGATAAGCAAGACTGTTTGTTTGATTACTGACGCATGACCACGTTTGAATAGAAGTCTACTAATAATATTCCTTGTTCCAGTCCTTGTGACCTTTGCAAGAGACTAGAGTTTTTCTAAACGTATCTGAAAGGCTATTTGATTTAACTTTGAAGATTTTCATTTGGAACAGAGTTCTATTCAACAAATACCCGAGCAGACTGGGTAAATCATACTACATTTCTGATGAAAGATTTCTTCAACAGAAGAAAAAAATTATTTTACGTACGGTTCTTTCTGAAGCTCTGATCTTCATCACATGCAAAATCGGTGGAAGATTTTAGCAAGAAACGTAATAACCACATATGATTTTCGAGTAACAGTTGCGATTTAGGTCAGTATGTTTCAATTAGGGAAGTCACAAACGCCTTCAAAAAGAGTTACTTGACACTGATTATTAGTATAACATCACTTGAACTTCCGTCACAAAGAGCGCCATTTTTGCTATTTTTACGCCTTTTGCACGTCATCATTAACCAACGAACATAACTCACGGACAATCCCTCCCACTTGGCCGATCGGTTAGTTTGGTAGCAAAACTTCGGACGCCTTTTTTTTGTACGTTAAAAAAACTTATCTTTGATGTATTATTGCATCACCGACGTACACATCATTTGATGAGTCACTTTCATCAAAGATATTTCTTTTTGCAACAATGAAAAATTAGAGTCAAGTCGTTTGATCCTAGTAGACATTTTTATAGATCACCTAGAAGTGTCAACACAATCAACAACAAGTTTTAGTTGTTTTACACAAATTACGAGCGTAGAATGTGCTCGCTTTACAAAAGAGAAAGAAAAAAAGTCTGCGTTGAAGAAGACTGAAGTTGTGAGCACATAACTGATCTAAAAGGTTCAAAATTTGAAATCTTTAGCTACTTGCTCATGGATGAGAAAAGTTTTCATGGATTATGTAAAATAACAAACATCTTAAATTGGCTGATCGTACTTAACTAAAAATCCCCGTTTTGACAATCTTCTAAATTTATTTCTTCTAAACACTGCCACAACAAACGTATAAAATATTCCTTACCAAGAATGCTGACCATACCAGTACAATGCAATGTGTAACAATCTTAAGAGGTCAAATAAACACTTCTAAATCTTTGCAAGTTTGATTTTATTTTACTCAGTTTGCTTTGATTCTTTGATTAGTACACATCTTTATACTACCTTCCCACGGTACATAACTTACTTCACCACGAATATTGCTAAAATGAGAAAGGTGTGTCTGGTTTTGGTTTACCAAAGAATACCTCTGCCAAAAAAACTTTCTGAAATTTACTTAATGACTAGGGTGCTTTTGAAAGAGTAACTGATACTGATCAGGTTGCAAATGTTGCAAATTGTCTTTTTTGCTATAATTAAATTTATACCATGGAAAGTTAAGAATATGCTCCAGAATTATGGCATCGATATCTCTAGGAATTTAATTAGACCTGATAGAATGCCTGCTTCTTATGTCTGTAGGACACTTCTGTAAACGTTGAGCCTTGATCTTGTAATTTTGTATAGGCTCAGGAATGCTTCCTTGTAGATCTCCATTTTTTCACCTTCATGACCAATCTAGCGCCGTCCCTCGTCAATAACTAGATCTAGCCTATTCCGCAAGTTCAATTTGAATCGACAGGAAGCTTGTTGACGTAAGCGTTTTAGCACGCGACTCGGTTAGGTTTCATCTAAAGAAGAGGTTCGTTTGTTTTCGTAGGTATAACTAGCTGATTCGATATATGAAGATTCCAGATTTCAGTAGGGAAGAAATGGAAATATTAGATCCACTCCCTACCACTTTTTTCAAATGACCCTTCCCCCCCGACTAGGAGAGTTCTGAATCCACTTCCTACTACTAGGAGAGTACTAGATTCACCCTCACCTCGTGTATGTAAAACGACATCTGTTTCTCTCTACGAGGTAACCTTAAAATTGGTGTAGTACTTGGGCATAATGTGTACTAAAATAATGTCTATGAAAATAGATGCCATTCAAATCATATTTACTTAAAATGTGTCTCGGAAGCTCATCACTTACCTTTGAATATTTGATCAGTGTACGTCGAGAAATAGATAGAGGAATAATCGCGCGCTCTATTATACTGCATCCTCACCTTGACCAATTATTTACTAATTCTCAAGTATCTTAAACAATGTGCCAGGATTGTAAATAGATTTATCTCAATCAATTGCACGCTCTACCCTATACCTATGCACCAACTCTATTTATATATCTTAGCTGTAATATTCTAAGGTTACGTAAAATACTCATTTTGAGGTTAATTAATAGAAAGAGAGACAGAAGCCATTTCACATCCATGAGGTGGTTGGTGGATCTAGAATTCTCGTACTGGTGGGAGGTGGATTTGGAACTCTCTTAATGATGAGGTGTCACCTTGAAAAAAGTGATGGGAGATGAATCTAGAACTCCCATTTTTTTACTATTGTTTTTATATAATGTATCGTTTTACATCAATAAGTACAATAATATTTTGTTTTTCTAAATTTAAATAAAATAGAAAGAAAATATGACTTGCTTGGATCTTTTGACTTTTTTTGACACAAGGCATGACTTAGTGGGTCAGGTTTCTTGTTTACCCTTGTGGCAGCTAATTTATCTTAACTGGTTTTCAAAATGCAACAATCTAAAATTTGATGTTGGTCAGCTTTGATTTGTTCGTTCTCTGTTGTTGCCCGATGAAAATTCCTCTGAAGGTAAAAATGGTCGGAAGGAGAATCCTGCATTTAACTTGTCTATAAATTAAATGTGAGTTGTTTAACAGGAACACATTCACAATTTAATTTTTTTAAAATATCTGCTACCTTAGCAACAAAAATCGTGATAAAGCTATTGAATTTAATAAGTTCATATAAGGTACACATCTTGTGAATCTTCAAGCAACCCCCCTTTTAATTTATCTGTCCATTTCAACTGATAGTTGCAGTTATTGCCAATTTGGGTTTTGGCTACTGGCACACCGACTAACTACTCTATGCAAATTCTCAGCGAAGCCATTGGCTGTTCTCAAAACATTTCTATTCCTCCTTGGTCGCGAGTAGGTTGAGTGTGCTGGTGGTGGTGAGACAGGGAGTGGTGAGCATCGGGTCAGGAGATTTCTTGTTGTTGGTTGAACGATGTTATTGCGTGGTGAAGTGAAGGTCGATGGAGGGTTGGTGTTGCCATGCATGTAAATTTAGGAATTGTACGATATCCGATCTGGATAACGCGTTACATCGTAGAGAACGTTCTATCATACGGTAATTCGTCGATATTACATTCTCTACTATGCTGTATAATAATCATGCTATAAATAAGACGTGCTCAATAAAATTGGTTCATTCCAAAGCGGTTTTGTACCGCTTGTCAAAAATAAACCCGCCAACCCCTTTCCCCTCTGACCCTATCGTTACGTAATTAATAAAAGAAGACACACCGAGCCGTAGAGGGTCACTCTACCGTACTGCTTCTTTGCCTATTTGATACTTAATGGAAACGGCTTTGGGAAAACCAAATTTAGCTCCTTTGCTATTTCCCAACGTTTATTGTCTTTAGTTAATCATAGTTCCCTTCCCCCAAGTCCACCAACCAACCGACCTCCAGCTCTTCCCCGCTTGCGTCGTCTCTTCCCCTTTCCCGGTTCCTCTTTCCCGACATTTCTCGTTCGCCTTTCGCCAGTTAACCCGAGCGGTCCGGGATTGCTGCTTCGTCAGGGTACCTAGCCAACGTCTCAGAAGCCGGCAACGAGACGTATCTACGTGACGGACGGCCCAATATGCGACGAACAGGGCGTCTAGCTCCATTTTTCCCAGACGTCCCGCTCCCTTGGAAGCCCCGGGCAGCACTCTTACTCGGGCGAGGTAGCTAGGCAGGTGGTCCGTAGCGGGTTCGAGTTCCATAGGTTAGGTTCTTGAGGCGAAACCTGCAGGGATAAGCATCAGTGGCGGACTACATGACGAAATGCCCGTATAATTGTAAGACAAATAAAAATTGGGATAAAGCAAAAAAG
>VTPC01008874.1:0-111091 GCA_011009095.1 Ignelater luminosus | reverse complement strand
GTACATAGCTTTCCGTATAATGCTGACAATGCCTGTATCTACTGCTTTAGCAGAACGAAGCTTCTCGAAACCAAAGCCAATAAAAGATCATCTGAGGACCACGATGAAGCAGGCGAGACTTTCCAATTTGGCACTTTTGAGCATAGAAAACGAGTTATACGAGTCAATCGCCTTTTCAGAAACAATTAAAAATCTTTCAGAGCTAAAAGCAAGAAAAGTTGATTTTTAAAATTATTTAAAGTGTTGTTCCTTAATTACCTACCTACTAAAATACGTACGTATGTTTGTATAACATAAAAAAATTATATCAACAGAAGTTTTTTTATAGTTTTTTTTATTGAATTTACTCTACTGTAGGAAATACGTAAGGTTTTATTTTTGTAGAAAATGCAGGGGCCCGCTGTAGTTTTGCCCCGAACCTCGCGCGAGCTAAGGATAGCTCTGGTAGTTCGTCACGAAGATGGTGAATCAAAATCGACCATGCCATATCATCATGACATATATCGTTACAGCCTATAAACGAGAAATAAAATAGTCGCTTGTTTCATCACAACTCATCATTATGAATGCCGGACGGTGAAGGTTATAATGCAGGTTAGGGCATAGAAACTCTGATACACGTATTTTTCCAGTTTTGCCAAAACTAAGCCAACCCCGAATCTGAAGGAAAGTTAAATTTTAATACTTTTTGTCTAAGTTATACTTCTGTTTCCAACAGTTTTTGTAAACATTATCCTGTTGTTGATTAGTTTAACTAGTAATCCAATTTTATCCGAAAGTTTCTAAATATGATATACAAACGAAATATATAAAGTTCATAATTTGGTTGGCTAAATAATGCCAAAACATGAACTTATTAACATTTATGCAACTCAAAATATTCTTACCGTCATTTATAGTACAATAACGAGTTATGGGCAAGTAACTCCATGTCTGAACTAACCCAAAAGTGTTTTCCTTCCAATTAAATCTAAATTAAAAGTTGAAACTGTGGTAAGAACCACGCCTCAAAGATTTGATGTGTATGATAATTATTGTAAAGCTAAAAATTGCTAAGTATAATTTCATTTTAACTAATTGCTACTGATGTACAATCTACTTCCCAGTTATTTGCATGGACAAAAGACAAATTAGTAAAGAAAAAAAAACACACATCGATAACTCCTTCATTTAAAGTTACTTCAAGATCATACTTGGCTCAACTCCCGATTCAGTAGACGTATATAACGAATGTAGCAGAATCCGCTACGGCTCCATCTGAGCGGCTCCGTAGCTATTTTGTCTCCTGAATGCGATCAATTTTCTTCCATATCGGCGCTATTAGTTGAACGTCTTATGGAGTTGGTTACCACTTTACCATTTCAGCATACATCTTCTCTAGAACATTTCTCAAAAAGCAGAAGAGTTTAGGATAGTAGAAATCCCCCTTTTCAACTCGAGTAAATTTCATAATTTTAAGAATGAACGTTATAAGTCTACTCAAAATCTACAATAAAATGTAATCTAGACGGTGTTGGAATGGCGGGACGAATTGTCACTTTTGTTTAGCATTTGAATGATTATGCGTACATTATTGTATTACAAATTTGAATCTTTGAACTGAAGATTAGTATAGTTATCGCCATGTATAAACTGCAACGTACAACAGGTAGAGTGTATTTTAAACTTGAGTATTTCAACATCATGGCAAATATTGCATTTCAGACATAATCCCTATAATTTTACTTAACATTGAGATAAATAAACTGGCAATTTTCTAAAAATTGTGAGTTTCATTCAAAAAACAAATCTTCAAGTTAAAAATGGGACACCCGTTATAAACTAACTTTCAATAGACTAGATTGATCGACAATGTTGGCTATCATGTTTCTAACAACAAACAGTCAAATAAAGATCTTTTTTTTAAAGTTTTGTTTGTTTTGGAAAAATGAAAATATAAAACATACACAGGAACAGTACTCTTTTTTATACAAAACTGATCAAAACTGATACGTCAGTAAAAAAACGTAATTCGATCGAAAGGAAAAAGGGGATCGGAAGAAAGGTCATCAAGACAACGAAAAAAAAGATGAAAATCTAAACACTTAGCCAAATGATGGAAAGAAACCCAGTGACCATTGACATCAAAGTTTAGGGACTTAGGGGTGTCTCTAAACTGTTGAATAAAAACAATATAAAGTTTAGAAAAAGATCACACGCGTCAAAATCGACACCTGAGTAAACTGCGACAAGTTGAACGACTTAAAAAACTGGCAGATGATATTGTTCCAATTAACAAGAGAAAACAAAATTTACGATGACGAATCATACTTTCCTCTATCGAGCAAATACACTGAATTGTGCATCCCACCCTGGTTAGGCCGATGAGAACGTAAGATTAAAGAAGATAAAGAAGTTGGAAAAAAAACTGTATTGAAATATCGAAAAAAAGACTGTATTTTGTGCCAGCAAATTCCATACAATTAATGGCAGCGCCCAATAGGCCATTGTCATTTCTTGTTTACAACTCTGATTAACTATTTTGATTTAAGAATTGTTCAAATAATAAATAATTGAAAACTTAGTTATTGTCAATTTCTACTGAACGCTTCTTATTACATGACCAGATCCCGGTTAATCCATTGGTGTTTAGCAGCGACAATTTCCCATCCAACTTCAACAAACTTTTTTTTGCAAGACTACCTACAGTATGTGTGAAACAGTGTACAAATCCACAAAATATCTAGTAAGACGACGAACTTGACGATAGAAGCAATTTTGAGACTAATGTTGTTGCTAATCTTCTGTCACTACTGTTTGTTGTTGATCAGAAATATACGCGAAAGCGTTGACCAAACCAAAAAGAGAGCAATGTTAAAACAGACACAAAGAGAATTTTGCATTTCTAGTAACAGAAGTATGTACAAGTATAATTTTATAGCAGTTACTCACAATCAGTACTGTCCTCAGGGGCAACCTTAGATGTTAAGTCTCAGGACGCACAGATATGGGGGCGCAAAGAAAAGAAAAATATATGAACCATATTTACAAATTTGAAAGACAAATGCAATGAATGGTACGTTTCAAACTAGAGGACACCGACACGATCTCATCCAAATTTTGCATGTGCCGTCATTGAACCACGTTTGATTACAAAAGAAGACGGTCTCAAAAGCAAAATATTCTGTAACAAAAAAGAATTAATTTCTGATTTTTGGGCATGTTCTTCTGGCATTTAATTGCTTAAGAACTGCGTGAAATTCTAAAATGAGAGATACTTAAGGACTGTGTTTTATTTTGTCGTATTTGATTTTCTTATGTATAGCCACTTCATTGTGCTGGTTCAGTGGTTCAAGTGGTTTATCATGGGTCAACGCTCTTTGTTTGTTCCTTCACAAGACCATCTAAATTTGAAAAAGAAAGTAGAATACCAAAAGTAGAGAAAGAGTAAACACTGCTAGTATGTATTGACATGATCGTAGCACTCCGGAAAATAAAAATCTTTTCTTCTACTTCATTTCTAAAGTGCATAAAACCGTACTGAGTAGGTACATGTAGAACAAGTCGATTTATCTTCTCACAAATAAAATCATATAAGATCTGCTTCAAATATTTTTAGATGAGATCCTCGTGCAGGACAGTATATGAAGTAATCAGATGTAAATAAAGAATATAATAAAACCAAAGCGTATAATCTCTTGAGTGGACCTCTTTCCGGTTTGGTAGTTCTTAGTTTTTCGTCAAAAAATGTATGACTGCTGAAAATGATTTCCTCTATTTCCTATTGAGTCTTTTGGAATAGAAACGTCAATGCATTTTCAATTATTTTTGTACTGGATCGACTAGCTCTGAATTAGACATGCGTGATCTACTTAATATTCACTATTCAATAAAACTGCAGTGGAAGTTCTTTAACAGATAATAGCAACAAAAGTTTAAAAAAGACTCATCTTCAATTTTATCAAGAATTCTGGCAAAAATCAAAATGTTACCTGTATATTTTCCGAAGTCTAAAAAATTTACATTAGCAATGTAAAACAATGTCTACTCTGGCACAGTCCCAGAATTAGATTTTTGGACCTGACTTTTCGAACGCTTCTGCGTGCTTAAGGTGCTGCTATTCAAACTCTTTAGATTTCTCGAAGTTTGACTTTTATGAACGATTGGGCTTGTTTAGGAAGTTAAAGTCTTTGTTAATCGTTAAGTCTTCTGTACAGGTCAGAATATATTTAACAATTCTTGGTGTAAGGTTTAAGGACGCACTATATCCTAAGACTGGTTCTGATTATGTTCTGTGTTTTAATTTCTCTACTGACCTTGCAACTACTAATAGATAACTCACATAATCTTTTATAATACAATATAACTTACAGGTAGAGTGTATTGAGTATTCCAACATCATGGCAAATATTATATTTCAAACATAATCCCCATGTTATTACTTTGGATTGAAATAAATAAACTAGCAATCCGTTATAAACTAACTTTCAATAGGCTAGATTGATTGACGATGTTGCCTACTATGTCTCTAACAACAGTCAAATTAAGATTTTTCTTTTTCAAGCTTTGTTTGTTTTTACACATGAGCAGTACTCGTTTTTCTATAAAAACCCTACTGCTGCCCTTCTGCTTTAAAATAATTAAGAGATCAAATAGCCTGACATTAAGAATGTATTATTATATCCCTATGGTGCGTATACCAATTCTGCTCCTGGTATATACTACTGAAAAATAGAAACTTGTTAGAATCTCATCAAACTTAATAATATTGTAGTCTTAATAGCTTTCAAAATCACAATAAAGAAGGATTTGATGACCAAGACAAGGATGCTAGATTAAGAACTTGGCCATAACTGGCTTCCAATTAAATTCACTAGAATGAAGTTATAGATACCAATACAGAAAATATGCCAAAAAAGAGAAATCTTTTCAAAAAAGTCAACCCTTTTAAATTTGCTCACTACACGAATCTCAACATTAACTTCAGTTAAAATTTGCTACATTCATTTTGTCTTTATTCAAATTTGAAACGGGCCATGAAGTAGCGCTGAGGGAAGACTCAAACAACTGAAACGCCCAACAACCCATAAAAACAATTAACACCAAAGCCAATAGAGTACAATGTTTAGCATCTTGCGTTTCTCATAAATAAATAGTTGATGGAATAATAATTGTCGCAAATAAAATTTTGCCCTGCTTGCGGGAAAAGGTAAAGAAGTAGAGATACAATCTTAAACTGGATTAAATGACATGTGCCCTACCAGTGTCTACGGCAAAATTGTCAACTTTTGCCGTATCTACTGTGAATATGGAATATACAGTATAATATATCTAATTACAAGAAGAAATAAATTTCAGCTTGTTAATAAAACTGTGGTTACAACTTCTTAACAATGTGATTTCTTTTCTATTTGCTTTGATTACGAGGTAAACTAGTCAAGTTGTAAGTAAAATCTAAGAAATTTTACATTTTGCTATCATGTGATTACCTTATTTGCGGAAATGTGGTTTAGATTTTAAAGAACACAGAGATATTCCACGTATGCATTATTAATAACGGAACATCTGGTGATAGACTCATTGCCCTTAAAGATAAAGTAACTATTACTAAGAACAAAATGCATTGTCACTTCCTCTTCTATTGCTGATTAATTGCAATGTTGCAAATACTAGTCGTTGGCTAAGTTATTGTTGTTAGGTACTTCTTTTTACACAAATGTTATACAAAGAAGAAACCAAACCATAAAAGGTGTTGATTTAAAAAATATGCGCGTACATATGTGACATTTTTTGAGATTTAAATTTTATCATAAAATTGTTACACACGTGCTTAAAAGCTTTTGGTTATCCGTTACATGAAAATATTTAAATATTTTTAGAAGACAGAAGTTCTTAATTCTCATCTTTCGACATTTGAATATCAAAATTAACATTATGATAGTTAGAGTTCAAGTAAAACGACTTTCCTTAATAAATTTTCATATATAGTAACGTTTTATAAGTTCAAAAGGTGATCAGAAATATGGGTTAAGAGAATACAAGTTTATAAACCATCACAGTGAGACCGATACTTTCAGTTAGTTTTATTCTTAGTTAAATATCATTTATATTCTAGGTAGGAATCATTTATAATGGGATTTATATCATTTTATATAGATATTTTTTAAAGGTAAACGAATAATTTAACTTCTGTAAGTGAAGATGCGCACACCAGGCCGTAATAAATGGGATACGTTATGACTGATGAGTTACAAGCAAGAGATTCCTAGTTTATGGTTTACGTTTGTGGCGTTTTATTTTGTTATAACTTAAAATCAGTGGCGTGCAACATGTAACCAGGAATTAAGCACAATGGTAGAGCGAAGATAAAAATTAACAATAAGACGAGAATGTTTCAGGGTGTAATCTTTAAATGCAAGTCATATAGTACGGTGTAAAGTCAATTTATCGGCAGGCCGCGAAATGTCGTGAGGGTCGCACCTTCAAAGATTCCATTGTGCACCCACCTACATCTACGCCCATGCCGAACCGATCGGAAATATGCATTTTAATATCATAACACAGCAAAATGCGGTTTATGACTAATGATTAGCTTCGTTCACTTGATATTTGTAAAATTTTTATTTACAACCTTATTAAGTTAAGTACTTTCATCCTTATCTGAAATGAAAAGAGAGACAGAGATATATATAAATCAGATATAAAACGTGATGCGCGGATCCGTTTACTGCTATTTTAATTTTGCATACATATACATATGATGATGAATAGGGCTACCTACGTTATTACAAGATCAGAGTTATTAAACAAATGTTAATAAGAATTCCGCTATAAATTATTAGTATTATTACGTAAATACCAGTAGTTCAAGTTTATTTATTATTGTGGGAATCGTAGAATATGCTTTAAAGTGCATAAAAATATGCACGATCGTTATTCAATTTTAATCTTTAAAACCGGAACTATTCATTATTAATCATCAACAATAAAAAAAAGAAAAAGCAGACATTTCTCAAGTAGGCTTGGATTATTTACAGGCACCATATTTTAGTTTCTTTCTACCACAAAGTCGTGTTATAGAATTTGTTCTGCTTTCATTTCCCATTATTTAACTATAAGTTAACACGGGCGTTCAAATATATGGGACAATGAAACTATTGTGGTTTTATTGGGGTAAGTTTAGTTTAGAAATTGACAGGAAGCTACTTTTCGATAGCTTTATGGTCTGGACGTATTGATGGTTTTATAGAGTTTTCGGTTCATTGACACTGCAGTCTGTTGGTGAAAATATTTTTGAAATGATTAATGATTTTTCTAAAAAAATGTAAGCAATTAAGATAATTTCACGAAACGTCGCTTTAGGTTTTTAGTACAATATTTTTTTAAATCACTGCAGCTTCATTTGGATCTTATGAATGACATCACAGTAAAATAGATTAAAAATATGAAAAGTATTTATTTATAATATTCTTTTAATACTGACCTGTTTTTACGTTAGGTTTATTGCAAATAACCTAGACAAGAATTTATATTATATTTCTGCTATGATGTGCTATGATTTATTTTCATATTTATAATATGTGGGCGGTTTGTCATTCTTTTGTTCAAACAATCGAAGGAGTAGGTAACATTTCCATATAAAAAATTGAGTGACTTCGAATTGGTTTCAATGGCAAAAAAATTACACTTACGAATTTTGTAATTTTCTTAAAAGACACTTCTATCATTGATGATAGATCTTAAGAGTCGACACCGGAATGCAAATTAGAGGCGTAAAAGAATATAAAACGTGCAACGTACCTGAAGCAGAAATTCTATCAACAATTTACCATAATAATCAGACTATGACAACTACTAAATACGTGCAATAAATATTTATATGAAAGGCTTCTTATCAAATTAAGTAAGACCGGTAATAAACAGAAAAAATTCTTTGGGGCTAAATTAAATAATAAAAAACTGCAATTGAGAAGCTAAATTGAGTTAAACACGGTAAAATGCTCTATGTAGTTCTATGTTATGTCATGACAACTTTAGGCAAAATCAAATAAACTTCCTTTATACAATGGCAATAAAAACGCCGATGTGGAAATCAACTTTTTCTTCTCCGATTCCCTTGAATTTTCTAATCTACTGTTCACTTAAATTTCCATTTTCTCAGTATTGTATCTGTTTCTCCTCTTTATATTAACAGGTTAACAATATCCTTATTAACTAACTAATGTAAGTTAATTATAGTATAAGGCTTTTTGTGATAAAGAAAAACTTTATTTATCCAAGTTTTAAAAGCAAACACGTAGCAAAAACCGACAGAAAGAACAGATAGAGAAAATCTTTAAAACCAGCAAAAAGTAATATCTGCTCTGCATTGAATCAAGAAATCAAGAAAGAAAATTACGCAGAATAGAACTGAAACAGTTATAGATCAGGAGTAAGTATATGCGAGAAAAGAAAAACGTAATGATAATAAAACAAAAATGATTTATCAAAGACTACCAGTATACAAAAGCAAAATACGCGTGGAGAAAGGATGAACAAATTTCAATGTTCCAACTTTAAATATCTCCTACTTTTAAAAACGACAGTTAGAATAATATAACAGCATGTCAAAGGAAAAAGCAAAAGTTAGGAAAAAATGAGAAAATGCCTTTACCTAAGAAAAAAGGTCAGCACTGCAAACAATACCAAATGGAGAACTAATAGATGATAAAAAGAAGTCTGATCATTTCAAAGGCGTTCGAAATATCAATTCCAGTTATTCTGATGTTCACCTGCATCACTTGGGGCCTCAGTCCTTTCCTTAAAACGACCTGTCTAGGCATCACGTTTTTGTGGTTTAATGGCGAGAGGAACCAAAGCGGTGTGAAGTGCCTTTACTTTCTGAGCGACCTACGGATGCATCGCCAGTTGCTACCTATAAGATTTTTGTTTGCTTAGTTAATAGACCTCTTCTTCCGCTGTCTCTGTTCCTTGAAACTCCCTGTTCATAACTAGATTTCGTTAAAACGAGATATCTTCATTTGTACACTACCAGACTCTCTGCTTACAAGCTTCTCCCAACAACTCTCTTTATCAATTCTACAGATCTCTCCCAGCAGCCGGAGAACATCTTAGGGAACTTCTCGCCACCCTTTACATAATTGCCTATGAACTATGCTCAACTTCTGCACAGTTATGTATCCTTTTTTATGTATAACACAGATACTGTTCATTATTTTTCTTTTAGAGAAAATCCCACCGCTTCTGAAAAGACCCGTTTTATATCAATATTGCTCCGGTTTTTCGCAGTTCTTACTAATTTAGAATTACACACTATATGCTCTCTTCCTGATGAGTACGACCAGCTTTCAACTTATAACCGATATTGGACACCAAGACATCCAAACCACTCCCCATAGCGGGTCTCGGTTTCACCTACACAAGTATTACGGACCGACGGGGATTGCCTGCTACTTGCTTCTTAATTGTGCTGGCTGTAGAAGCAAAAACTTTTAAACAGCACCTGATACTCGAGAACTCTTCTGTGGCAAAGATTAACTTTGATCGAACTCGATTTAGCTTGACTTGTGCGCATTTAATTCATGACTTTTATCTCTGTCTTGTTACACCTACATGCAGTTAACTCCCAATTTGTAACGACACAAGACTCTTACTACGAGTTGTAAAGTTTTGAATCCTATTGAAACAATGTCCAAATTTGAAGGCATTTTAAAAAACGTTTCCAGTCGTTATTCAAAATTCTAGAAGGCAAGAAAGATGACTAGAAGAACCTATAGATCCGTTTATGCCATATACGAAAGGAATGAACAATACCTGCAACTATTGAGTGTGATTTTAACTTTGTAGTTAAGTCTTTACTGCTTACTTGCTTCTGATGGCCGAACATCTTTGAAGAGTTGTAACTTCCATTACAATGCCTCTCCACACTATTCTGCCTTATCCAGTAATGTATTTGTGTAAGGCGACCTAACAGCTGGCCCTGTATATAATGCTTTTTTATTCCTTTCTTCACTACTTTTTAACACATGTCATATGCAGGCTTGTCTTTGGTGTCTTACCACATCCGTCAATAGTAGTTGCCTTATTTTGATTTAAAATCCTGAGATTGATTTGAAAGATTTATTTATAAAGGTAAAAGACGCCAATGGTCTTTCAGAGTGAGACAACTCGTTTTGCATTCATATATTAGTTCCTAGCTTTATAATATTTTCAGCTTGAGCTTTCTTGGCAAGAATCTGAACTTGAGCATTTTTTTGTAGAGCTCTTGCTGATCGGTTGCCGCTTAATACTCTTGCCAGTGTAGCCAATATTGCTTGGCTAATTTTATTGGTGTCATTTATCATGCTACTGAAATATTTGAACTCTTTGGCCGTTTGAAAGATATCACTATGGATTTTTATTGGATCTGTGTGTCGAATAGTTTTATTTATTTGTGTGATTTTAAGAAACTTGGCTTTCTCAACTATATTTGTTAACGCGGCTTCTCTGGCTGTCGTTTTTGTACTTTGGTGTTATCTCATTGCTAACTTTTCCTGTTATATTTGGGTTGTCAACATATGCTAGAAATGAGTGCTATTTTCCATATATTGAGATTCCATCTCATAATTGTTGGACTTTGTGGATGATTCATCCTAAGATTGAATGATGAAAAAAATTAAACATTCTTGTTTAAACTCCTCGTCGCATTTATTATCTTCTGAGGGAATCAAGATTGTTTCATGATTGCCTATATACTTAATTTGTTCTCTCAATACTATAAGTGACTTGTTTATAACCTACAATAGGTAGTAAACATTTCCGTTATTTCTTATCGGTCTTCCAATTCTTACTTATTTGACGGATGTTGAAAGTTGTTTTTTGTGTTGGCGTGACGTCAACGAAACAGCTTACATCCAGGGGCATTAACAAGTTTTGATAAGGTTATGTGCTATTAATTTCAGATGTGTAGCTTTGCATTACTGAAAGTTCTATAAATTTTACAAATTTAATTGTTATTGAACTAAACTACATAGTAGTTGAATAATTATAAAAAGTTATTTTGCATGTAAGTACAGTATTGTTTCATTTAAAATAGTTATTTATGCAACAAGGATGTAAAGCGCAACATTTCAGTAAGAGTGGCGTTTCTTGTACTCCAGCAAACATATTCAAAAAACGAGAATTGTTATTAAAGTAAATATGCTTGTTGTCATCACAGTTGCCTTTTAATTAAAATTAAACTTTAAACATTCTCGTCTAAAATAATTACATGCTTGTTAAATAATATACTATTATTATTTTAAATTATATATTAAACTCATCAGTTAATAAACAAATAATAACGAATGTACTTTCTATAACAGAAAACAATCTTCAATCGTTTTTAGGTTGCCTTCCCGTAATAAAACGCCACCGGCCCTTATGCGATTTACGCCGCAGACCTAAACAAAAAACATTTTACCATTCTTTTCTTCTTCTATTTTCTCTTTAGATCCGTATAATTAAGTTTTATTTCCAATTTGCGTTTATAATTCCTGATCACCAAACAATCTAAAAATTAGCTATTTATTTAATTATAGTCTAATAGGTAACAATTTTTATGATACATACTTTATCATATCGAGTTTGTTTGTTTCTCTTTTTACTTCTCTTTATTTCTCTCTCTTATACGTTTTTTCTAAATTCTTAAATATTAAAAGATTATTTTCTTCAAGTTTCACATGTGGATATGTGATTCTTGGCAGATATGTAATTAACTAATAATAAAAAGTAACACTTGCAAAGGTATAATTACGAACAACCTTATTTATTAATTTGTTTTTTTTTATAACCAGAATAAATTGTATTTATATTCTCATGTTTTGTTTTAGTTTAGTTTCAGAAATGAAAAAGTCGTTGTTTTCATTTTAATAATTTCATTTTAATTCTATCGTTAAGTTGTTTGATTTCGAATTTGAAATCTCAGCTTTCACAAAAACGATGTAAATTAAATAACGAATTAAGTTAAATTAAAATGCAATTTTCTTAAGTAACTTTTACGTTCTGAGATGGCGCGGTAGTATCTATATGTAGTATTAAATAATTATTAAATTTTTTTTATCTATTAAAACAAAGCAATTTTGCAAATTAAAAAAACAGCATCTAACATAAAGAGATTATATAATTACAAGCGTTTGTTTTGAAACCGAAAAAACCAAAATACTTTTTAAATCTGTCTGCCCACTACTAGTTAAAAAAATATTTTAAACTAATAATTAAGTTAACTACTAGTTATATGTCGGTTTTGGTTACATTTTATTCTTTGCTATTTCCGAGGGAGGACGAACCTTAAAACTAAAACCTTCAGATGGGATTTAATAATACGGTAGCTCTCGCACTTTTATGTGTTTCCGCGATTATGACGGAGCTAAAACGAGGTTAATTTAGTTTTGGGTAGTTAATTTGTGGGTATCTTAAATTGTTATGGTCATATTTTTGCAACTTGTGTACAGAACTGTCAAAGAAAATTGTTTGGATGGTTTATAGGAATCTTTCAATGAACTAATAAGTTAGTCTGTCTCTGAATTTTGTTTACATCTATTTTTAGTCATTCAAAGAAAACTACAAAAAATCTTCTGAATTCCAAAGAAACTAATTTACTTCCTAAAAAGAATGAATAAACAGGACATTTAAAATATACCCAAGGAATTTGAAACCGTTTTCATACATAAAACATATGAACTTTTAAGAATAAGTGTGGCAAAAAGTTGAACCAGATGTGACATCTACCTAGCTTTAAATGATGTCACTGGGTAACTTTGAATGAATGAATGAATACTGAATAAGGAAGTGTTTATTTTATTTATTGCAATATAAACTAAATATCCTGTCATTAACTCGTTAGAAATGATCTCTAGTTGTAAACTAATGGATATTCACTAAAATTATTTTTCTAAGATTTTCCTGCAACGAACAGATTTGTTAATTACATACTTTTTCTGCATTAAACACAATGATCAATCTCTTAATGTCTTGTATGTTTTCCTTTAGAAAATTTCAGATTACTGTAAAAATCCAAATATTATTCCACAACACTTATACGATTTGATTTATTATCTTATAGTATTGTCACCTATTTGTCTACTTTTCGACAACATTTCAAAACAATTTGAGATTTATAAACTTATTTGTCTTCATCTGTTTTAAAAATGATTTTTGAACGCTCATCAAACCGATCAAACACGCAACAAACCCAGTAGATTTTATTAGTTTCATTCTTGTTTGAATTCTACAACGAATCTTGCATATTATAAAAACAAACATACAGGGTGTCCCTACAACCTGTGGACGGAATACTCGGCATTGTTATTTGTAGATAACACAGATGTTAGGGCAGTGCAAGACGTGCACGTCAACAATGCTTATGACGTAATAAATATATTTCCAACTATACATAGTGATGAGGCATAGAAAAGTAACATATCGACTTTTGTTTTTCTCTTCAAAGAAACATACATTTTGATACCTCCATGTAATCCTAATTCATCGCTGATTATAACAATATAGCAGTAAAAGGGTCTAACTACACCCAGATGTTTTGGGCCTTGGTTTCTTACAAATATCTTCCCTAATGAATGATGATATGTAATAGCGAAATAAAATTGTTAAAATTTCACTTAGAAAATAAGTAAACTTTGACTTTTGTTTTCTAGAAATCATCTTAAATGGAATACCCATATCACCTATCTCTAACAAGTGGTTTTCTCTGCTATAAAGAGTGTATATTTTAAACATCGACTTTCACCTGTAATTTCGATTCTCGTATGTACAAAAATGAACTTTAACTTAAAATAGTTCCGGTATTTTCCCAAAAATAGTCACGTTTACAAAAACAAAAGAGACAGAGATCCTATCCAATAGTCGCATTAGATGTTAGACACTTCTGCTGACAAGTTCTAGAGATTATCAAAAGTCACGCTTGTGACAGAACTATTTTCTTGAATTGTGTATAAATAAAGGCTCTAATAAGTAGTGCAATATCGTGTGTTCTGCGGATGGATGAAGACCACTCATCGTCACTATCTACAGCATGCTACCTTGACTGAAGTTACTGGTGTGTCTTCGGTCCATAAGCTGCTCACACCACTACTACTCCGGACACGCACCTTAGGTTTGGAGCTCAAGGCTCGTTTAAAGAACAATGACGTCTACACTAACGTGAACAGAATGAAACCAGTACCTTAATACATTGCCGAAGGTATCACGACGAGGTCTAAAGTATTGTCGGATACCACAATTCACCACCGCGGCTGATAGGCGAGCGGTTTTGAAAAGAAACAACTGTTTTTATTAACATTATTCTAGTTTCTATAATAATATTATTTTATGTACAGCTTTTTATGCGCTACTGATTGCCGATCGACTGCGTTCTGCACAGTTCCACCGACTTTTGCCAGTAGTCTACGGAAATGGCGGACTTTCTTCTTCGTGCCATCCGCTCCACTTTACGCCTCGTCGTGTCTACCAGCTTGTATTCCTGCGAGCACTTGGGATTTTCATTTGTTAGTTATTCGTAGCTAGTTTCCGCTTCCAATGGGAGAGCAGCCTATTTAGGCGCTGTAAGAAACTCCTCTTCAGCTCGGTGTAGTTGAAATTATTGGGACTACCGGCGTAGAAGTATGAAACCGGAATTTCTACAGCGCCATCTTCTTCCTCTTAACAGCTGACGAAGTTTGTCAACACACAATAACCTAAGTTTCATACACCGGTATATTTTTCTATAACCTCAAACATGTCGAGTTTTGTGCCCACGAACTATGATTTGCGGACAGCATTGGTTTTCTGCTATCATTTGAAGAAAACTGCTGCAGAATCGCATAGAATGCTTGTCGTAGCATACGGTAAACATGCTCTTGGCAAAACTTAGTGCTTCGAGTGGTTTAAAAAATTTAAAAGTTGTGATTTTGACGTGAGAAACGAGGAGCGTGGGAAACCACCAAAAATGTTTGAAGACAAGCACTTGCAAGCCTTATTGGATGAAGACGATACTCAGACTCAACAAGAACTAGCGGAACAATTAAATATGACACAGAAAGCAGTATCCCTTCATCTGAAAGCTATGGAAAAGATTCAGAAAGTGGGAAAATGAACTGAATGAAAGACAGCAAGAAAATCAAAAAACCACTTGTCAAATGCTGCTCGTCAGATATAAAAGAAAATCATTTCTCCATCGAATAGTGACAGGTGATGAAAAGTGGATATATTTTCAGAATCCTAAGGGTCGTAAATCATGGGTGAATTCAGGCGAACCATCAACATCCACTGCAAGACCAAATCGTTTTGGAAAGAAGACAATGCTCTGCGTTTGGTGGGATCAAAAGGGTGTAATATATTATGAGCTACTAAAACCTGGTGAAACCGTTAACACTGATCGCTACCAACAACAAATGATCGATTTGAATCGAGCAATACGTGAAAAATGACCAGAATATGCAAAAAGGCAACATAAAGTCATTTTGCTTTATGATAATGCCCCCTCACACACAGCAAAACGGGTCACGGATACGATCGAGGCGTTCAATTGGGAAATACTAGCGCATGCGGCTTATTCTCCAGACTTGGCTCCGTCCGATTACCATCTGTTTGCATCATTGGGACATGCACTCGCTGAACAACACTTCGATTCGTATGAAAATGTACGAAAATGGCTCGACAACTGGTTCACTTCAAAGGAAGAATTGTTTTTTTGGCGTGGCATTCATAACCTGCCGGAGAGGTGGGAAAAATGTATAAATCCCAATGGAGACTATTTTGAATAAATATTTTTTATAATTTTCAAATAACAGACGTGTAATTTTTACAAAAAAAATTCCGGTTTCATACTTCTACACCGGTAAAACGCAGCTTGCTGCTTGGTGAGATGGATATGGTGATAGTGATGGCTACGGTGGCGGAAAGAGAAGCACATGAGTAACTAATGAAGGCTTTGGAGTTAATGCATGATGCTGAGATGAAGTTGAATGAGTAGTTGACGGATGTAGGTAGAAGACAGCAGTAGGTTGATAATCATACGTATGAATGAAGTCATTGAGAATCACTGGAGACAATGGAGGGTTAGTTTCGCAGTCTTAGTTTGATGTCGCCGATTGGTAAATTTTCTGGCAGTCGAGTAACTGACACAAGGAATCGACGTGCGGAAAAGTGGACATGGTTTGGGCGAGGGTCCAATACTATAGAATGCAATCCGGTCGGAATGCGATTGTTGGGCCTGCGTTTCCACCCGCTTCTGTGACGGACTGATCTGATTGGAGTGCAACACTGCTTTTGCGTTCCACCACATATACCATATTTTGATTGTTACTATTCAGCAAGGCTTTTAGCAGATATTCCCACGTACCCATTTATATGTTCATAAAAACTTTGAAAATCTTCTTAACAGCTTTGCAGAAAACAAACTGAATTTATCCTCAATAAATAGAACAGTAAAAGTTAATTTTTTCTAATTTCGTTTAGTGATTTTTTTTTGATTACAGTCATATGATCTAATCTTCACAACACTTCCGTTGTACAGGAATGGGAGAGAAAGTGCTAAACTGAAGTTTACCAACAGCTATAAGTACCATGAAGACTCGGACTTCTTTCAGAATTATAGTAAAAGATTTTACGTGTTTACAATTAAATGGTTTGACCTTGAAAAATCTTCCTTCTGTCCAATTGTACTGAAACGAGAGAGGAGATGGCAAACTGAGGTTTACCCACAGGCTGTAACTACCATGAGGACCCCTCTGTGAGTTATAATTAACAAGTTGATATGGTATTATTGAACGGGTTGTGTTTATTAATAAAACACAATTTCTAAAGTTACAAAAATCGGCGGTCTGTGTATTTTCTTCAAATATCTTCAATCAAATCAATCAAATATATAAAAGGAAAAGAGTATACTAGACCTGAATCTTTTCTTCATTTGCTTCTATTGTTTATCTAAGTTTGTTTTATTCTTTACTTTTGCAATTAGTCTTCTAGACTTACC
The DNA here is from genome assembly GCA_011009095.1 of Ignelater luminosus. Lineage (NCBI taxonomy): Eukaryota > Metazoa > Arthropoda > Insecta > Coleoptera > Elateridae > Ignelater > Ignelater luminosus. The sequence goes on along the minus strand of VTPC01008874.1, from coordinate 94,125 downwards.
TCCAGGTTTCATTTGTATACAGTGTGTTCAGCTAGGAATAGGACAGCGCGATATCTCGGGAACGAATGCAGATTTTAAAATTCTGAAAACTTTGTTATAAATTTAAGGTAGAGGCACATATTTTGTGATAAAAAGTTTTTAAATTAAATGCGTCACCGCCAGGTGGCGCTACCTAACTTAGTGTTTTTAAATGGAATATCCTACTTTTTATTTGATTTTTGGAATTTGCAACATATTTGTGATAACTTCCCTTATAAGTGCTACCAACCTATCTGACTTAATTTTTGGGGGAAATAATAATTTTTATAAATTTAACACAAAGATGTAATAGATTGTATTCTGTGGAGATAATAAGCAAATTCTTCTACATTTCTGGAAGGTGTACCGTAGACTACATTTTCTGCATGTGCACAAAGAAAGTAGTCTAAAGGAGTTAAATCCGGAGAACGAGCTGGCCATCTTATAGAACCATTAGTACCTATCTATCGTCTCGAAAATACCCTGTTCGGGTGGTCTCTTACTATGTTACTGTTATGAGCAGCTGCGTCGCTTTGTTGAGAATACATCACCTGCCTCAAATTTAAATTAATATTCTCAAACAAAAGAGGTAGCTGATGTATTAGAGTATTTCCAAGACGATGGATAGTTACTAATGGTTCTATAAGATGACCAGCTTCAGAAATGTAGAAGAAGTTGCTTATTATCTCTACAGAATACAATCTTTTACATCTTTAGTCACATTTATAAAAATTATTATTTTCTCGAAAAGTAAACCAGATAGGTTGGTAGCACTTATAAAGAAAGTTATCACAAATACGTGACGGTGACGCATTCAATTTAAAAAATTTTTATCACAAAATATGCGCCCCTACCTTACATTTATAACAAAGTTTTCAGAATTTTAAAATTTGCGTTTGTTCCCGAGATATCGCGCTGTCCCATTCCTCGCAGAACACACTGTATACTATCCTGGAAAGCAAATGGGTCCTAACTCTAAAAATCATAGTTTTGCGATAGTGAGTTGAAAAGAGCTTTCTTGCTTGGCATTCTCTCTTCTTATTTTTCTTTTAATCCAAATCCACCCGTACAACGTTGTCATAGTCTCTCTTCTGTTATCGCTTACATCAATATATCCGAATAACAACAGTTGGTTTTTGCAATTCATGTTCTGCATTGCTTTAATCTTTGTGGGCTTCAAGAAACTTGAAGATGCTGATATACTTTGTAATTATAAACGACTGGTACTGTATGAATCCTAGTTTGTTTTCTGATTTTTCCCTTTTTATAGCTTTCTTGTATCTTTAGATTGTCCCTTCTATCATCTGACTTATCTTTTCTGGGTCTCATGGCTGACATTCTATAAAGAACATAAACCGTTGGGTTTGAAATATCTCCTGAGAAAAGTCGATTTTACTTGAAAACTACGCATTTACGAGAAAGATACAAGAACAGCTTGTTTTGTCAAAGTGACTACAGATTTAGGAAACGAAGAATTTCTTGCTTTTTCAAGTATATAATAGCCTTCTCCAAATCTCTCTTGTTAAGAATATCGAACGTAGAAGTAACTATAAAGGTAAATAACAAACATAGGAGGTTCTTCAAACAAGAATAATAATTTTAGAAATAAACGGAATTATAAATTTCACGTTAATCTGCATAACAACTACATTAGTATCAAGTTTTCACACTATTTAAAAATCTGTATTCATGCCTCTTCACTTTTCTTTTATTGTGTGGTAACAGCTGAATACGGCATCAGGTTTTTAAAATTCTTCTGTCATATTAAGAAAAATATTTGAAATGTAGTGGCAAAATAACCATTTTCACAATGTATTCAATCCAATAGCAGAACTAAACGTGATATATGACTGTATAGACAAGTGCGGTCACTAGATTTCTATTCTATCTAATATTTTCGTTCTAAGAATACCTTTAATGTAGGGTTATGGGACAGCTACTCGTTAGTCACGGACTGCAAGTGGCAAAATTTCTATTGTAGTTCACCGACAAAACCGCATACTTTCCATATAGGTTGTAACAATGAGAGAAAAGACCTACTCTTACATTATGAATAAAAAATGTTTTTAAACCAAGGCGAATGTTAATTATACTACGTGTAATTAGAAATTAAAATTTGGCGTCTGTTATCCCATTAGAAGTTCATAAATTACATAACAAGATAAAGAAAACAATTTTACTTAATGAATTTCAGACATGCTGATTGTGTAACATAAATTAACTTGAAGAGTCAATTTATGCTTAAATTGATGATTAAAAACTTTTACTCAATTGAGTATCCATGTCAGCTCATCAACATAACGAAAATTCTACGCCCACAAATGAGAAATTCTACTTTTACATCATCAAAGCTGTATAGGGCGAATACGCATTCACAACTCGTTAATTTTAGGGAAATGCGGGGCAAGAACGGATGAGTTCCTTCTGTTTAAAATTGGATCGGCTATGTTTATAAAATAATTAACGAGTAGAACTGCATCGTCACCGTTTGATATATCAATTAAAAGTCGATGATTGGGCTAATTTCGAAAGCCTACCGCATAGTATGGATGCGTTATTATAGTATAGAGTCATTAACCGTCATAATTCGCTCATTTAAATTCATAATCAGATTGTATTTAATATTTAATTAAACGAGCTGCGGATTAATCGGTCGCTTTTAAGTTTTTCTTATGAGTTATTTGCGTAGGGGCAGCCTTTTAAGTAAATAACCTCTGGCACCACGATGATTTTTACTATTGGCAGAAATATTAGGAATTTCTGGAAAAAAAAGTTGGCTCCTTACGTCTAAATTAAAAAACTGACCTTTTTAATCTTTACCTAATTTTGTTGATTACATTTTGTAGGACACCTTAATTATGAATAATCTGAAACATTTGGCTAACTATGTAAACAGATTCTTTTCAGAAATTTATGATTTTGTAAATTGTTTAATGTGGGCGTCCGAGCAGTCTTGTATTCAAAAAATGTTATAAACAACGCGAAGGAATTTAAGAAAACTATTTCGAGAGGTACTGTTGGAACTAAGTTTTAAATTTTAATAAACATAAAAGCCCATTAGATAGTCTTCTTCCAATTGATCTATAATTTCTTTCTTGGCGGTTTATATATATCTTTCTCGTATTGTAGGAATTGTCTAAAAGTATAGATTCCAATGTGTATAGGATGTGTGGTTTTATAAAGCTAAGTTAAGGTTGTTGTGAAGAGAGGAATATGGTGAAAGGTGAGGAAAGTTTACTATATTAACACATGCAATTCTAAATAACCACAAACGTAAAGTTTAGCTTGAAAGTACGTCTACAAATCTGAATAAAAAAAAAAACTCTAAAATATTTTTGCATAAAGTGAGCGAGGTGCAACCTTCCACGTTACTTATCTCAATAATAGTTTAACTTAATAGTCTAATATAGGATGCCCTATTTCTCATTGCTAAACACTCTTCTCTTAGAGTTGCCTGTCCCACTGCGATTGTGTTTCAAGAGATGGCCATCACCAATTTAAGGCTCAGAAATAGTGCTATAGAAATACTTTTGGTCAAGCGAGTAAATTAGAATTATACAGCACTTTCAAGGCAGTTTTAGCCGTTTTTGCAAATGATAAAGGAAAATTCTTCTATACCTTCCCGAACGTTCAGGGCAAAATACAGAGACCTACATGTTATTAAGAAAAACTATGAGTATGTTACTAAAGGCATAACGTGGTATTTATCTCACCCGAAATTGGCAAAAAGGCCAATAACCTGCGAAACCTTTTGATAATTTAAGTTAATGAGACCATAGATAATATTTGATCTCAATACTAATTAAGAGAAGCAAAGATTCCAACAGTACTTCTGAGGTAAAAGTTAAAGTAGTTTTTATTACTCCAGTCATGTGCTATAACTATTGTAAGTCCACTTGGATAAAAATCAGATAAATCATTAAACCCTACTCTAGATACAGATTCGCGTCTGGTTCAGATTAACATCCAGGTATCATATGGATGAAATTCAATCAGAAAGGAATACCAGGCAGAAATAAAGTTTGATCAGGAATGTGTTTCTATTCGGAAAATAAAACTAACTTAGTTTTAGATTAATGCATTTAGTTCAGTTTTTAACATTATGTCGCTCATAAGGATAGTAATTGTCAATCTAGTGAAGAACAACTGATAGTCTTCACAGAGGTGGAGACAAAATCTTATTTTGTAAACAAGAAAAATGCTTCCAACGGTACAGAGGCTTTCGCAGACATTTATGGAGTACATGGAAATAATGAGTTTTCATGATAAATATTTCCACTGTCGAAACTGAGAATTATTTTGACATCATCACTAAAAAATTTGCATTCTAACTAAAGACAGCCCAAATAAAACAGTAATAAAATGGTAATTTAAAGAGTCTACGAAGTCTTGGGAATTCCAAAATCAGGGAAATAGTTTCTAATGTGTCGAAAAACTGGAGTTAGTCAGTCCCCTGTGGCATAAAAAGAATTGATTAAAAAAGAATTGTCTTCTATCATAATAAGACATTTCCATACATAACCATTACCTAGCAAATTTCAAACAGGTTTAGCTTTTCTTAACATTACATTTGCTAGACTTGGTGTTCAATTGAAACTTATTTACTCAACTTTGGACTTTAAAATAATAGTAGAATGATATGTAATGTAATAAAAAAAAGTCGTTTCCTCTCAGGGTATTGCTTAAGTCTGTGGAGCAACTTTGTATTCTAAACCAAAACATAAAAAATTGTTAAGTCTCTTAATCCAATGTAGATCGTTATCTTCATATCGATAAAATATCTCCAAAAACGACAGAAGTATGTTTTATGTTCTGCAGTTTTTCTGAAATACTATGGTAGGAAGATATTTGCACAATAAGATTAAAAACTAATAGAATGTTGATCATACTTGTTTGCCCAGTCCAATACTTATGCCAAAGACCTTTTTGGGTTACGTGCCCCAAAAATATCTAGTTTTTCTTTATTAAGAAATAGATAGACGAAAGATTAAACCAAATGAAACTGATGCCTGGTAAAATAGTCTAGGGCCTAGTCCTATTTCAATTTTGATTGATATAATTTTTAGTTTTAGGTTCTACAAGAAGGGAGTAACTAAAACTAATTTTTGAAAAGTGCAAACTCAGTACATAACAAAAGAAAAAATGTTAATACAATGAAACAAAAACTAATAATGAAGGCATCGTACAGAAATAATTTCGTGTCTATCTAATCCTAGCTTGAGATGCTACTGACCAGATTTTATTTGAAACTCACCATCCCGTATTATGTCAGTATTGAAAGAACCATCCGATGTTATGTAATTTTATATGACATTAAAGATGTTATCTGGAATCGAATCTACCTGCTTAGCTATATTTAAAAATATTTTTTCATATAAGTTCAGGAGGTTTCGCAGAATGGGCATACGGCGGTTAAGAAAGGGTGAGAAAAATTTATTGGTTATGCCAAATTGATCGAAGAAGCGTGACAAAAAACCCAACCGTTTCGCTAGGGCTATTTTAGTCTTGTTGCTTTTGGTAGGTACATTTCATTCTGACACTTTGGATTTCGGAACCAGCAAATTTCTGGAAATGTGTTTATATAGACTTTTCTCGTTATTCTAATTTGTAGAGAACTTTAAAATTAAGTTCTGACGTCTAAAGACATAAAATAATGTTAGTGTAGTGAATTGTGATATAGATATTCCCTAGGAATACGAGGGTGGTCTGAAAAGTTTCCGACCTCAACGTGAAGATGGCAGCACTCGTAAATAAAAGCTACTGAATTTCGTTGTTGATCTGTTGACAGTTACTCACCAAAGTTTCAGCCATTCTGGACTCGCAGTTTTTATTTAACAGTCGTTTGAGTGAGTTGATGTGAGTTTTTTTGTGAAAATGGACAAAATCGAGTATCGAGCTGTCATTAAATATTTGTTTTTGAAAGGCAATACGCCTTCGCAAATAAAAGATGAGTTGGATTCTGTGTATGGGGACTCTACACCATCATTTACCACAGTGAAATTTTGGGCTGCTGAATTTAAACGTGGCCGTAAGAGCTTGGGAGACGATGAACGTTTGGAACGTCCAAAAATTGCAATTACCGACAAAAACATCGCCAAAGTTCACCAAATGCTGCTAGACGACCGCCGAATTAAAGGGAGAGAGATAGCAGAGGTTATGAACATGTCAAAAGAACGTGTTTGTCACATATTAAATCAACATTTAGGTATGAGAAAGCTGTCCGCGCGTTGGGTGCCGCGTTTGCTCACGTTAGACCAAAAACGTGTTCGAATAAATATTTCCAACGCTCTTCTGGCGCAGTCTAGGCGAAATAAATCCGAGTTTTGGCGCCGATTAATTACTGTAGATGAAACTTGGATACACCATTATACGCCCGAAACAAAAATACAGTTCAAACAGTGGACTGCAAAGGGGGAACCGGCTCCAAAAAAAAGCAAAAACTGTTTTTTCGGCTGGGAAAGTGATGGCGACTGTTTTTTGGGATAGTCATGGAGTTATTTAATCGATTATCTTCAAAAAGGCAAAACCATTACAGGAGCATACTATGCATCATTACTTGACAAGCTGAAGGCAGAACTTGCGAAAAAACGGCCACATTTGCAGAAAAAGAAAATCCTGTTTCACCAAGACAACGCACCGTCTCACACCTCAGCGGCTGTCATGGCGAAAATCCACGAATTACGGTTTGAACTGCTTGACCATCCGCCTTAATCACCAGATCTAGCCCCAAGCGACTTCTATTTGTTCCCTCATCTAAAGATTGCGCTCGGAGGACAAAGATTTTCGTCAAATGAAGAGGCAATCACCTTCGTGAACAATTATTTTGCAGAGAAAAATGCCGAGTACTATTTGGACGGGTTACAGAGATGGGAGCATCGCTGGGAGAAGTGTGTAGAGTTACAAGGAGACTATGTTGAAAAATAAAAAAAAATTTTCAGAAAAAATGTCTTGCATCTTTGTTAGGTCGGAAACTTTTCAGACCACCCTCGTACAATGTATTTTCTCTTTTGAAATAGTTTATGTTGATACTTCAAATCTACACCTTTGGCAGGAAAATCTATATACTACTATAGTAGCAGAAGATTTTCAAAAATGAGAGATACCTTACACTAACAATGCTACAGGAAACTTCAGCTGAATGTTGAACGTTGTTTTAGAGTTTAAAGTTTTACATACAACTTTGACAATTCACATCTTGAAGACGACCTATTTGAAGGCATTAGTTAATAGGCAATCAAGCTTTCTCGTGGCTCTGAGTGTATTGTATGATACTTCTATCCATTGCAATGATATAAGCAAATCAATGTCACTCATATATTATTGAATTAGGTCTCGTTAATGAGAATTCTAAACAATCTCTAGGGATCAATCTTTAAACATACATAACTCAAAAACAGTCTTGTAACTAAATTACCTAATTTTAGCATCATAAATAATAATGTTTGAAACTTCAATAGTGAACTAAACTTTTGCTGTGCTGTGTACTGTGTGTGTGCTTTCAACGTATTGCATAATTTTAAATTAGAATTAAAACATTAGCAACAATTTTTATAAATAGTGCCTTCTTGCCATATAATCACTAATTAAAAAAATTGTGCCTAATCTTCTTAAACATGCAGATTAGAACTCTGTTGCTGAATTTGAGCTTTGAGCATTATTACTAAATATACGGGAAGAAACTTCATGAAAATCATCAACAGAACTTGAATAACAAGTGGATGTTTTATAAGCCATTTTATAATTACAGTTATTAGAATTGTCTGTATCATATTTACCCAGACTGTTCTAAAAGAACAAAACACAAAACCTTGGTGTCGACAAACAATATGCAAATTCCAAAACGAAAACATAAAAAAGGCACTTCAAACATTAGAAACTTACGGTGTAAAGTCTCAAGTACGTGATATGTTATAGTGATGTAGCATAGGTTAATTTTCAAAATTTGCATAAAACTTTCAAAATAATTTTTAGTAAAACTAGAATGAAATGAAATATTACTTCTGACGATTTATAATTACCTAGTGTAAATACCAGCAGAGTATTTTTTCTTTAGTTCTTTGAAGATTCATATAAAACAATGACGTTTTCAACCACTCCCACTCAATAATTAGTGCCTATTTAGGCACCTGTAATGATAATTACCCAATACAATCTATTTTTAACGCAGCTTAAAGCGTAGGTTTCCGAGGTCACGTGTCAAGAGTTGTTGTTTTGGAGAGGTAATTAACAACACTTAAAGCCTTACCGGCTCCCTTTCGAGTTTAATAAGATATCTTCTTATAGTTCTTGCACAAAAAGAAATTAGAAACCCCATTAGCAGGCACACTGCAAAAGGAGAAAAAACAATGCCGGAAGTATCGCGAACAAGCATGAAATTTTAAATCGTTTCTAATTTCAAAAAATTGTTCCAGTTTTGCGGTTTTGACAATGATGATGCCGGTTTTCTTTTAATGTTAAAAATAACTACCAAAAACATTCTAAATTACTACCTGCTTATATACCCATTTTAATGTAAATTGACCACTTTTAAAAGATTTCGCTACTGAAATTTGAAATGTGTCAAAAACAACTTAAGAAATCGGGTCTGTTCTTTTTTCTTTAAGTATTCCTGACCGTGACTAAATGTCTTAGAAAAGTGAACCCATCCGCCCCACACGTCAAATGAAAATAATGTGAATGACTGCCCTTGCTGCAGAGAGAAATTGTTCTTACGGCAAACTTTAAACTGTTGGGGGTCTTGGAATACAGTACGTAACTTTTCAAAACATTCTTTTGAAAGTGTTCAGTTTGAAACGATAAAGGTTAATTGACAGAATCTAACATTAACTGTCAATATTATGTTTTATTCTACACAACAATTAAGATTGACAATACTAGTATAAACCGTGTCGAGGTGTTGCATCAAATATTCATTCACTGATGTTTTGAATGTTGTGTTATTTTGTTAATTAGAAAGGCAAGATGAAAGAATATTTAATCGTATTTACAGGATGTTTCGAAATTGAGTTTTATCTGTGATTTATCTTTGTAAATGATACACCATTTATGTACAAAAGTATTCCATCTAATTATATACTAATCTTTTTATCGCTGAATCAAGAAATTAAGTTTGGTTTGAAACAATAAATCTTTCTGAAATCCTTTTTGTTTACACCAGGAGGGAGAAGAGATACTATTTAATTCGAAAAATCGAGAACTTTCTTCCCAAAACAGGACGAAAACCGTTTTTTAGGAGGAAGACATTTTATATCATTCCAAAACACAAAAGTTAAAAAATAGGGAGTGTTGGACAAGTTAATAGCCAGCTTTAATAACTATATTAGGTGCAATTTCTTGCATATCTTCTTGTATGACTTTTCGGATCAATATTATTATTCTTCAGTCAAATAGCTCAGATTTGCATTCCTAGACTGATTTCACTTTATTTTCGTTTCAATTTTATTACTTCTTTTACTCTCTATTACTAAAAATACCATTTTGGCAATTGTGAAGAAAGGTTCAATTTATTAGTTTGGAGATCTATGACCGACATCTAGTACTGCTATGCTATGTTTATTGTCATAAGTGTGCTATAAACGTACCTCACATCAGTAAATTTGTCGTACTGTTTGTAGGAGTATGCTAATAGAGATTGATCAGAAGAATCATAGCTATCATCATTATCATCTTCCTTTTGTACTGTTTGGAATTGAGGCTATCTCATTCTAGATTTTAATTTTCCTTAATTCATGCCTATTTTGAGCTTTTTTTGTCTTTTCGTTTTTGATAACACATGGGCTGAAAAGTCCCAGGCCCCAACAAAGAAAACACAGTTTTTTTTGTTCAAAATTAGCTTTATTCATCAACGTAATTTCCATCAAGAACAACGCAATCATTCCAGCGCCGCTCTAACATTTCAATACCACTTTTGTAGAACGATTTATCTTTTACCTCAAAATAGGACTCAGTTTCAGCGATTCGAGCGAAATTTCTTACCGGCAAGCATTTTTTTTAGGTCTGCGAACAGTTAGTAGTCGCTGGGAGCCAAATCTGGCGAATACGGTGGATGTGGGAGCAATTCGAAGTCCAATTCATGTAGTTTTGCCATTGTTTTGATTGACTTGTGACACGGTGCGTTGTCTTGATGAAACAAAATTTTTTTCTTTGCCATATGCGATCGTTTCTTTGCAATTTCGGCCTTCAAACGCTCCAATAACGCTATATAATATTCACTGTTGATGGTATTTCCCTTCTCAAGATAGTCGATAAATATTACACCACGGACATTCCAAAATACCGAGGCCATAACCTTTCCAGCCGATTGTTGTGCTTTCGGTTGCTTTGGACGAGGTTCACCAGTTGCTGTCCACTCAGATGACGATCGTTTTGATTCCGGAGTGAAGTGATGGATCCATGTTTCATCCATTGTCACATATCGACGCAAAAATTCCGATTTGTTACGTTTAAACATGGCCAAACACTGCTCAGAAACATCAACACGTTCTTGTTTTTGGTGAACAGTGAGCAAACGCGGCACCCACTTTGAGCAGAGCTTTCTCATAGTCAAATGCTCATGCAATATAAAGCCAACACGTTCTTTTGATATCTTTACGATGTCAGCTAACTCACGCAACTTCACTTTTCGATCATTCAAAACGATTTTGTGGATTTTTTTGATGTTTTCTGGTGTTACCGCCTCATTTGGACGTCCACTGCGTTCTGCATCATCGGTGTCTCTACGACCACGTTTGAAGTCAGTAAACCAACGTTTTATTGTTGCTTCTGATGGAGCGGAGTCCCCGTAACACTTTTCAAGCCATTGCTTCGCTTGAACGGTATTTTTTCCCATCAAGAAGCAGTGTAAAATTAAAACACGATATTGTTTTTGATCCATTGTTTTGAAAATAACAAAAGTAGCGTCACTCTTAGCACAATAACTCACAAAATAATGAATAGAATATCATGAAATTTTAACAGCTGTCTTTTGAAGGTTAGTACTAACTGAAAAAGCGGTGAATGCAATAGAACTAGCGCCATCTATTTGTTAGGCCTGGAACTTTTCAGTCCATGTGTTATATGCCGTCACAGTTTTACTATATCTGTAACCCCTTTTATGCTTCTATAAGATAATGCTCAAATTTATTTTATGTATTCCTATAGATATTACTTTTTTCATTACCCTTTCAGGTTCTCGTTCTCATCTTTAATTTGATTTTCTGATTTCTTCCACTCATTCTATATTCAGGCAATTAACGTTCTTTACTTTTCGTAATCAGAAATCAAGTTTTCTTGATATTCAAAAGAAGAACAAGGTAAACAAATTACTGAGCAAAAAGTGAATACTTTTTCTAATTATTTGTTTTTGTTATTTATTTTTAATGTATAAAGAAGGAAGGTGATATTGGTGATTTGAAAGACCAAGACCTTAGAAAAAGGAAACTCACTAGAACACCTTGTCGTCTTCTTCTTGGAAACGACTGCTAACTAGTTCTATTCATTTTTGGTTTAGACACTTAAGTGTTAGAGCGTTATCCTTGGGGAAAACAAAAGCTGAAAGATATAATTTATAGAACTTGGTGATCGTTTCGACGTGAGGGATCTTTACTTCACCATCGATCTGTAAGTTATTGGATGTATGGCTGAAACGTATTGCACAAGGAAATGGAAGAGTTTTCTTCTAAGACTTGTTAGACATTATCATTTAAGACGAAGTCTAATGCCAGTATAATTATTCCATTTGATTTTAATCAAACTTCTCCAAGTATATGATTTACACGAAGCAGTGCATTTTAATGGCTCGACAGCTGACAGGGTTCTCAATACGAAATGGTAAGAATTACTTGTTGCGTACATCCTGACCAAACCAGAAACTAACTGAACTTGTGACAAAAGATGAAGATATTGTCTTCAAAGCTAGGCTTATATTTTTAGGACCACAAGACAATTGTCTTAAAAGATTCCATTGTCAAAATGTCGACAAATAAGAAAAAAGAAAGATGGCGTACAACAACAAGAACCAATATTTCTTGACATAAAGGGTGATTAGAAAGATGTCACTTTATTGGCAATATGAATTAATGCTTTAGATGAAAGAAGAAAGTTTAGAAAAATGTCTGCCAAAGTCTTTGCTAAAGGTATGAAATGAATATTGCTCTGTATAGTCTCTATTAGGTTATAAAAGAAGAGCAAGAGTAAGAGAAAATCCATATTTCGTCTGCAAGAAGTAATGTTATTGATTACTGTTTATTCTACTTAAGAAATTATTATTCATATCACATTGTTCACATTTTACATTCTATTTACTCAATTTAATTATTGTCTATCTATTTAATTAAATTTTTGAAACACACAGTATAAACAGAAATAACGTAGTAGGTAACATTGTACAATGCATTAACTTCAGTTTTTATAACATAATACAAAAGTAGGAAATTACCTGGATTCTTAAAAATAATAGACCTTAAAGACTCATTTAATTTACAAAAGTTAAAAAAAGGAGGAACTAAGAATGATACCATAAAAACCCTATGGTTATTTGGTTTATTTATTGCTACCACAAAACCCTCATAACTGCCTTAAATTGGACGCTATTCTAAGAAATGTTTTTTAATGTCGATTAAATTGACTCACTTTATGTAAGTTATCTACTATTTAGTTGTAAAATAGTTCTAAAACCATTAAAATAAAGTTTACAACAGAAGGTTAGCGCCAACGCCAACTTTTTTTTGTGTTGTTCAAATGGTAGGTAGCGTCAGGTATGAACATCGTTTTACAATTTACATTTAGAAGGGGCGTAAATATAATAGTATAATTTAGAAAATGCACATTACTTGATAATTATTTAAATGAAAATGCAACTTTATTGCGTTTATTGCACTAGAAGTTAGTTTCAGCTACAAGAATATGGTGTCTTGTTTTGGTATTAACATATTTATGACAGTCGTGTAAGATGGGAAGTGGATAACACTCTATTACATAATTTCACGCTAAAATAAGCGTTAAATAATATTAATAATATTGTGTATATTATAATATGTGATGTCCAGGTTGTTATGCACGGTGAATTTAGTTTGGCAATTATTAAAAACTGTGATAAATTAATGTTTACACAGTGATAAATGTACAAGGAAGATGAAATATTTCACTAAAGCAAAAAACAATATTAATGGAAGCGAATTATATTTTGTGTACTCTTTATATTTAATAAATAATATTAAGCGGTTAAGGAATTTATCTAGAAATTAATAACGTTGTTCAGTTTTTAATAATAAAATTTTGGAGTAAACGCGTAATTTATTTTCATGCAGTCAAAATAAAAATTAATTATAATTAATGGTTCTATTAATGAGTTTAGTGAATGAGGTACTCAAGTAGGTAGTTCTAAATAACATACATCAGCCTTTATACTTAATTTGTTTTCAAACTTTTATTATCACAGAGGGTGACTTGCACTTTTTCCAATACTAGAGCACCATCTTAATTTGAAACTAGTGACGTATTTGAATTTTTTTTGGATAATTCTAAAATTAGATTAATTGTAGACAGAATTTATAAACAAGAAAATTAGTTAAGTAAGACAATTTAGGTTTTTTGCTTTTGAAATCTGAAGAGGCTTTTAGTTGATGGATTCTCAAAACAGGTTTTGTATTACTACGACAGTCAGTTTGCTTTAATCTTTTTTTGTATTGTTCGAAACAGAAATTACAATTAGAAGCACTGAACTAATATATCCTGTTTATTAGACCAGTTTTTCCTAAACGATACTATACTACGGAGTATGAATACGCCCCACTTCACGAAGTTGATTTGTATCTTATATCATTTTATTAAAATTGGTTGTACTGCGCAAAGGCATGAATAAATTAATTTAATGCTGATGGGCATCGTAGAAAACATCATCTTAAACAAATCAGAAAATTCTCCACCGTGGACGAAATAGGAAGAGCTAAAATTCCTAAGCAGAGTAAGTCAAAAAACGGAAAATGAAAGCAGAAGTCGAGATGCAACATATGACATATTACACGCAATAAGATGAAGTAGGTGTCTATGCGCCTACCAATAACGAAAATATGGAAGAGAAAGACTAACTTTTCGTTAGCTTCTCTTGAGAAGGAACCATGACTTGATGATGGTACTGGTAGAGTAGGCAAAAGAATTGAAGAAATCGTTGTGAATTAACATGAAATGAAAATGCTGGGAGCAACCGACAATGAACCCAAGATGGATTATAGTAGACTATAGTACTGTCAAACAAGAAAATATGATGAAAATAAAGTAAAACAGTACAACACCAGTACCAACACCAAAACATTAAAACATTCTCAATCCAATAACTTGCTTGAAGAACAGTTTGCAAATAAATTGAGGCACCACACAAGTTTTAAGATTACCGTTTGCAAATCTGTGTTTAAGTAAAACTACTCTCTGTTCATTTTTGTTTTGTAACCCTTCTTAGCTTAAAGCAGAATATTTACCTGAATAAAGGATAAGTGTCTATCTAACAGTAAAGTCATAAATAAATCACTTGAATGAATTGATTTAGGTAGAGGATTACTTCTGATCTTTTACTTACTGTTACGATAAATCTAAACTATTCTGTACGTTTATGCTATTTAGTTGATCACGTGATTTACTGCCAAAATGCAATCTAACAAAAAATATTTTTTAAAGCTAAATCGGCTAGGTAAATCCTTTGCTCACAAAATGCTTTCTTTTGTTAATGGTATTTACCAGCTACTACAACGAATTAATACCTCATTTGTTGTACAGACCATCTGTCTTAAATCCTAATGCAAAAGAAAGAACCTTTGTTAGAACTGACATGTTGTCGGTCAGTGGTCCTCTCCATTTATTTGCCAAGACTGTACAGTTATCGTTTTTGAACTAGCTCTTAACCAGAACTAATCAATAGTGCAAAAATGATAGTTGTACTTCCAATCAGTACACAAGTTGAGGAAAGAGGAAACAAAAGTGTTCCGTGTTTTTTGGCATATCTTCTATCTAAATGTCTGGTAATATCCTTTTGCAACACAAAAATTGAGTTAAATCAAAAAATTATTTAACGAGAGTATGAATTTATCGTATCATCTGTACTTATGGGTGGTATGTAGATTTTTGTTTCTTTACTACACAATTCCCTCTATTTAATATTTGGTGATCTCTATATTATGGATACACGTAGGTTTTCTTGTGGGTGTTTGCTCATGAATCATGATCTAAAACGCATTCACTTCTCAACTTGTATCTACTAATTCCTCCTATCTTATTTGATCAACAAAATAAACTGAGAAAATGTAACAAAAATTTGACGTTGAAAAC
This sequence comes from Ignelater luminosus, assembly GCA_011009095.1. Taxonomy (NCBI): domain Eukaryota; kingdom Metazoa; phylum Arthropoda; class Insecta; order Coleoptera; family Elateridae; genus Ignelater; species Ignelater luminosus. Next base: position 78,810 of record VTPC01008874.1, on the reverse strand, counting down.
ACGTCAGTGTAGTCGAATCAACGTGTCTGGTTGAAATAGTCACGTTATATTTTGGTAAAAAATTTAACGTGATTTTGTCAACCGTTAAATAACGTTAATCAAACAATATATTGATGTACTCTTAACGTTTAAGTTGACAAAATCGTTGTTTCTCTTCGTCCTTGGTTATACATGCAGTATACACATTATCTCAATGAACGTGTGCACGTTGGATTATGTTGCTTTCTTTATCAATAAAGTTGTTACTCTACTGTTATTATGGAAAATTCCATTTTGTTACTTGTTACTACCCTTATTGCTTTAGTTTACGCTGCCTAAGAGAACTGACTATAGGTGATTTTAAGTCTGCCTTTGCTAAGTCCTCAGATAAACAACTACAGAGTTTATTTTAAAAGTAAGAGTCCTTAAAAATCGTATTGAACTTTTATTGGGGGAGAGAGGTAATTTAGAAAGTCTGATTTCTAGAAATTAAACTTGCCATTCAATGGTTGCGAGTTCGATTCCTGGCCGAGGTCCTGAAATCTTTTTAGCGGAAAGAAATCTGAAAAAGTATGCCATCTTCCGGGAGTTGCATGTTAAAAATACCTACCGAGGTAGGTCAGTGAATGTAGGGCATAACCTTAGATTAGCTCTTAACTCAAATTTCTGGTCGTCAAGATTTACTATAAGGTTGTTAATGTATAATTCCGTAGAAGCAATCAGTCGAAAACCCTGACTATAATGAAAGTCAAGCAAAGCTGTTCAAAGCTTTCAGTTATAAGTGCGGCAAAAAAATCTAAAAATGTTAAAAAACAAAAAAGATAGGAAAGTGGTTTCAAAATAAAGATACTGGACCTTTTTTCTTTCTCCATCTTTATGAAGCTACTGAATCATGAGTTGCAATCCTCTGTGATTCTAAGGTACAGATACTTATAGAATATTTAGTCCCAAGCAAGACTCAGATTCAGAAATAACGAGTTACAAGCCTGCGGAAAAAATTAGCTTGCGTGCCAAAAACCATAAGTGCTCTAACAAGCTTGTTATTAATGTTGCGCTACACATGAAATACCGTGTGGCACGGAACTAGTACTAGAAAGTGGACTTGAAATAAACAATGAAAACAAACGATGAAGTTTAATATTATACCTGCATAAAAAAAGAACTACAATTTAATACAGAAGGTTTTGAAATACTCCCCTATTTAAAGCGATGACACTGTACAACCTAAAACAAGACTTAACACTCTACGTGAAATCTTGAAATGTCTCTTGAAACCAACCAACAATGTCAGTAGTACGGTGTGGGAAAGTTCCATCTTGCGTAAACCAGTAGCTTCGAACTATTTGGTGATGATGTGCTCAAGGTCCAAAGTCGTGCTCTAGTAACTAACTATAACTTTGGTTTGTGACGGTATCCAAACATATACGTTTTCGGTCTTCAGCGATGCCAGTTCTATTTATTGACGTAGCCTCGAATTTGACGTTGAAAGGGAAGTATGGTCTGAAAAAAGCCTCTTTTCATAACAATATACTGGTATTGAGCAGAATGTTTTGCGACATGTGCGTTAGACCACAGAAGAGGAAAACTTTCTATCACCTTTATGCGCCACTCAGTGTAAGCAAAAACAAGACTATATGCAGCCATCTCTAGAGTTTTGAAAATCTGCAATGAATTCTGTAGGAAGCTTAAAGCTTAAACTCAGCAATTTAAAAGTAATAGATCTGTTAAACAGGTCACTGGTGACTGAAGAGGGGTAGACTTAACTAATTACAATGTAGCGACACACTTAAAAGGTATAAAAAAGCATAGGAAAATAAGGCAGTGACTTAAATGTAAGACATCGCTTATGAGTAAAGAAACTTTCTCTAGTTAAACCGTTTTAGTATGACTGTACAAAAAGTCTAGATATATATTCTAGATCTAGATAGTACAATATCAGCATCGGAAAGTGATAGGCAGCTTTAAAGTTAAAGCAATTGACTTAAACAAGAATTAGAATTAAAATGGATCTAACACGTAAAATAAACGCTCATCTGTCATTACTTATAGGTGCTTATTCGGTTGGTGGCACTTATTTTAGAAGTTCAGACGATCCTGTTTTCTTCAATTTATCTTTCAATATGAATTAACTAACTAAATCTAGTGAAATGAACCCTGAGCACAAAGACCAGCTTAACTTAGTCAGTGTATCAACCTTCTTTGTTATTTTTTGGGCCCTTATTGACATTGACGATGATTCGCTTCTGACAGCTAAGCAACATGTATTTGATAGGTTGCTCAGAGATTCTGTTATTTTCAGGTACGTCTATTTTGACAAAACCTTCTTGCCAATATTTTGGCCAAAATTCATTACACCTTAATAGTTGCATGTTGTGAATTCTGTAGTTTAATCTATGCTAAGATATCCACTTGTTTCTTGGTTGTTAGATCTTGATTTTGCACCTGCAAATTTAAGAAATTGCTATTTAGACTTCATTGTGACTTCTTTTTGATAAAGAAGAATTAATAAGTAATTGAGAAAAATTGGAGTTTTGCAGTTATTACAGACATTGCTTCGTCGGATTATCACCTGTTTTGTTCATGGCTGACCTCATCCGTGAAAAGCAACCTGAAACATTTGAAGGAATTTCAACGAGTATTGCTATTCCTTTGCTTTAACAAACATACAAGAAACTGATGAAAAATGAGTCAAAGTCAATCGAGAAATTGTATTTATCATAATTCAAAGAAACTACAATGGCGAAAGACGTAGAAAAAACCAAAAACCAAAAAGCATTTTTTGGAAGTTGATAATAAAGGAAGAACGCGTTTATGAAAGATTACTGAGAAGTAACCTGTTTGCCTTCATAGATCTCTTTCCGAAACGAAGTACGATTACTTAATAACTTTCAATGTATTTAGTTAAAAACACAGACAAATGATATCAAATTACCAACATAATATTGCACAATGTTAAGTAAGCGTAAGTTAATTTAATAAAGAAATTTCTAAAAAGTGTTTTATTTGTATGCAAAGGAGGGATTTTATTGTTGTTAGTTTTGTATAATAAACGAACAATAATAACCATTACTGATGGGAGCCGTTATTCATAAAAAAATTTATAACCGCCTTATTAAAGTCTACACTCTCATAAAGGTTTTTATTATTAACGTGTTTGAAGTAGGAGTCAACTATTATTGGCATAATAAAACTATTAAAAATTCTAAATTGTTAAAAGAAGGATCACTTTATATTTTTTACTGGCTAATTTAGGCCACAAAGAATATGGCAATTAGAATTTAGTTTCTTCCCATAGTGGTAGCAAGATTTGTCTTAACAAGAAGAACTTATTCAGGAGATGTTCGTGATGTTTTGAACTCTTTACCCGAGATGACCTGGTTCGCATAGGATTCTGACAAAGATTGATAGTGTTTACTTATTATTAGCTATTACACTACTTGTTCAGTTGATGTTCCTTACCGCAAGTAGTTCCTTATGGTCATCAATAAATTGTTCACAGGAAAACACGTTCGATTTTCCCTTGTGTCCGTATTATCACAAATTAAACTCATTCTTTTATAATTAATCGTGTTCCGTACGAATACCTCGAATATCTCAAGAAATCTGTGGGCAGATATAACGAGAGATCTCAGCGTGCGCTGGCCACGGCCGTCTTTAATTCGCCGTGTAAACTACAGGCACCTATTGTGCCATCTGTTATTATTAATGATACTGTAACAGCTTGTATTTAGCTCTCTCAGTGCCACATACTCGGTATGCTTTTTATTTAGACTTTTTTTGGCTGCTTCTTCTTTGCACACATAATAATATTGATGAATCGACTTCAGACTGGTTTCTGTTCGACAGGATGTTTTCTCTTGTACAATCTACTTCGAAAGTCATGTTCTATGTCCTTTTAACACTCTTTGAAGTGTTAATTGTAAATAGTGATGAAGACGATTAAAGGAATTTATAAACATCCCTTATTCGTATAATTTTCTTTCTTCTACTATTTTACATTTTTAAAACAGAAACAATCCCACCTATTAGTTTCTTTCATTCTAATTACTTACTAATTCAAATTTAAATTCGGAACCCATGCTGATAAAACTGAGGAGAGGTATTTGTCTAAATTTATTTTTGATCGAAAAGATGAACGTTATGGGTGTATGAATGGATGGAAGCATACAAAAACATAATCATCGACGTTTAAGTTTTAAGATTAATGATATCAGGCAACATTAACACCTTTAAATACAACAATTGGTATCGCCCGAATACAATGGGAATAAAAATTCAATCAATCATCGAATAGTATGCACGGAATTCGAACACCTGCCATCGATAATCATATAATCAAACACAAGTCGACTCGATAACAATACGGGCATTTAGTGGACGGCTCCGGATTTCCCCTTCGGCCCCGCGATCCTATTAATAGACCGGTATCACACTGTTTCAGAAATGCGCCCATTCAGCCTCTTGACCATTTCGTCTATTGTTTGATAAATTTTTTAGAATTTGGCAGCTTGGATGACTCGCATTTTAATCAAACACCGGTCACCAATTAACACAGCACGCTTCGTTTTATCCGAGTCACCCACGGGTATGCGCTTCTTTTACCTGAATCTTGAAAAACCGTGTTTATCCAACCAATAATTCTCACCTGTAATCTGTCCCCAATTAGTCCGATGTCGCGAGAACACGACCGATAAATTAAACAAGACATTCGAAGATTTCCCAGATTAGGGTTTACGTCCGTCTTTGTCGCATTTCAATCTTTGTGTCTTCCGAATTCGTCCCGTCTTCGTCACGAGCGTGTTAATTGAGCGCCCCCCACTCTGCATTTAAAAAAGCTCACTAATTTCTTGCTACAATCATGGGTGGCCGTGCTTCACTCACACTTGTTCCCTGATAACATCAGAATGGCTGGGGATCGTTTACGATTTAAACTTTGTGTATAAAATTGATTACTAATAGAATTGTACAAGTTTTTTGTTTTTTATCGGTTTTGCGGTTTCTAGTTTTTTCTGTTATTTAGAGGTTTTTGTGGAAAAGTATCGTATGACTTAAAAGAGGGTCTTAGTGGGATTCTGCAAATTTATGTGACAGAAGTCGGAGGCACAGGGTGGTACCGCTACCGGGATTGTCATTTTTAAAACCCTCTATAGAGATTTTACACGAGATAAAGTCGATAAGAGATTAAGAATAAAGAAATTTATAGTCCCCTATTTTGAATTTTTGCTAAATGGAAATTTAATGTTTGAAGATCAGTAGGTGAAGTGAATACTTTTCCTTTTTTGTACAATATGGTGACATCTCAAGATGAAATACAAGTACCAGTTAAGTTGTTGGAACCAGATGTACTCGAATACCGCGTATATTTTTATCTATTCTTGCGTGTGGTCGTATCTTGGTGACGTTTATTGCTTCGCCCCCGCCGCGACTTCAACATGTCTTTATATCGAGACGCCGATGATGGTAAAATCATCCGCATCGGGTTGTTATTGCATTATTGAGCAAAAAAAAGAATTTAGCATTTTGGTTAGCAAATTTGTTTTGCCATAAGGTTCGCGTCCAAAGCGCATGCTGAGCATAATTCCCTGAAGTGTTGATGGAAATGATAAGTCGCTACTCGGCGCTCCAAGGCTACGGGTATAATGTTACAACTGGTCGACATGATCATCTACCTCTTATATCATAAACATTACTAAGATCCGTCTCATCCCTATTGCTGGCGACTTATTACCGCCTCGACTTATTACTAAAGTAACATATAGTTGTGTCAGAAATTATTACTGGACGTGTTTTGATATTTTCTTTCTTATTGCTTTGAAATCCAGTATTTAACACTTCAGGAAAGGAAACCTAGTTGGATTAATTAATGTGGTGTGAAATTATAATTGAAGATCAGGCTTGTAGTAGTATATTTGCATATAAACGTGCATGTATAAAATATTTTTAAGGTGGTACTTAGAATATGATCGTCTTGATTGCAGAAATGTTGGCGAATGGAATTTTATACAGTTATTATTTGTTGTTTAACACACCATCAAGTTTAATTCTACAGTTTTTTCAAAAATCAAAAGAGTGTACATTTATAATGGTAAATTCATTATTTAGTGCTTGTTTATTACCTAAAACAGTTGATAAAGTTATAGCAATAAACAATAACTAAATGTAAAAGTTATTATGGCAAAAACTATTCTTTTAGGCAAGGCTCATGAAAAAGTCGATTAGTACATTTTGTAAAACGGAGATTTGGATCAAGGCAAAACCAAACTAAATGGGGAAAATTCTGCTGATAAAGAGCTGGAAAATAATATAGTAAGCTTTAGCATATAAAAGTAAAAAACAGTCTAAAGCAAAACAAGAGATAATACTTGAGAAATAATACACAAAGGTAGTGCCGTGTAAATGCAACTACAGGTTTGGGTAAAATTCCTTAGATGCAGCAGCAAACTCCTTGCAGAAATAAACTTAATAACGTTTTTAACGAAAAGCAAATTAGAAAAACTCACGAAGATGGGTTCAAAAAAGCTAAATCTATTTTTTACGAGCCACCTAGACCAAATTATGTTTTAAGAGGAGAAGCAACGATCCAATTGAAGGGCGGATAGGCTGGAAGTGTAGGCCGAAATTTATTAAGCAAGACTCCAAGGTATGAGTATAGGAAGGAAGGTAGCTTTGCAAAGGTTGAGTCAAGACCCAGAAGGGTTACCTCTCTATGGCTACCTCCATAGCTAGCGGGAGCCTCCTACAATTGTATTGCCAGGTTCGTTTTAACTTTTATTGATATTTTGCATCTTCCTGAAAAATACTCAAAGGTTATATTTTAGATTGAAAACAGAATAAACAATAAATGGGTATGTGGTGGTAAGTGATAGATTATCTATTTTCAAAATGGCAAAACTGTGAACTATCTAGACCTCATCTTACTGTCTGATCAAAGGTTTTTTTGCAATTCTCATAATAATTGCTAAATATCCATGGCGATTCGAGTAGTACTTATCTTTGCTTTCTCTAAGATTCAAAAAAGCTAGTATAAGTATCCATCTTTGATTTGTGTCAGTTAATAACAGAAAATTCCATTTAAAATTCATATAAATTTGAAAACTATGCCTACTTCCGTATTATACTGTTTGGGGAAAAGAACATCCTTTGAAGTTCGTGAAAACTAGTAAAAGCAGCTATCTTTGTACGTGCTGGCACTTCTTTTCGTGGTTTTTACTGTGTAAGAAATATCTAAAAACCACCAAGTGCAATTCATACTAGATCTGAATATAAAGGGCGTCCAAGAAACACTGAACCATATGCTACAAGGATATCTAGAGATAAAAGGAAACAGAGAAAATTAATAAAAATGGGTTCAAAAACGAACTGTTATCGAACTATATCAGTTTGTAGTTTCTAACATCAATTTCTAAAATTTGTGTCTGTGTGCCGCTGGAATTTTGGATTGACACCTTTATGATAAAATTTTGTGTGTACTCTGCAGATACCCAACATAATAATATGTGCTTACAGTTCTGTTAAAATGTAACCGTAGAAAATAACTGGAAAATCAAAATTGGAAAGATACTCAAGTTGCATAAAACATCAAGGCAAGAGCTAACTAGATAACCTTACTATTGAAGGAAAGATCAATGTGTATGAAACTAGTACAAACTCCTTGCATACAGGGTTGTTTCTAAAAATAGTAAACTACGTTATACATATTTCAAGAATAGATTTTATACATCAAATCAGATTAACCTGAAGTGCGTCACATCAAATTTAAAGATAATATTGACAACATGAAGTAAAATGCGCTTTTACCAAATATTAATCAGATAACCACGGTAAGAGGTAAAAGTAGAACTGAATGAGATGTCACATAACAAAACAAGTTTCAGGATTTAAGGCTTTATCGTAGAAAACAAAGCATTGATAGTTGATTGTTAATTCCATCAGCTCAATAGAGAAAAAATAACAAGTAGTCGAAAACTTGTTTAAGTATGTATGTCAAAAAGAATTTTGCCAGACAACTACGTCAATCTAGATCAGAAGATCAGTTTTTAGATGAGGATTAAGCGGTTTGCTATAAAAAAGAAACTATTATTAAATAAAATTATATTGGAATATAAGGTATGCTTTTAAGTATTCCTCTAATTGTTGTTTCCGAGACTTGATTGATATCTCATAACCTAAAGCTAGACTTTGAAGCTGCTTGGAGAATTCTAGTTTACTTGAAAACGAGGCATCCATTCTAGGAGCACCCTAAAAGAATTACGGCAAACTTTATTGAGGACAGAAACAGTCATTGAGTGCCGCTGAAAGTATATACTTCTTATACTTTCTTCATGAAGATCAGTTAAATTTTATATTACATGTTCTTACTACAAGCTATTCCTGCAATATGTATGTATTAGGTACACTCGAAATTAGACGATTAATAACGATTACTCGTTTAAGTTTTGCCATAATAAAAATACAATTTAGAACTTTGTATATTACTTAGCCATTAACAATTAACATAGTAGTTTGTTGACCGCTAAACAAAAATATTAGAACTTAAAAAGAACCGTTAGGTTTAGTTTCGAAAAACTCCACAAATACCGGGTGGCTATAAAAAATGCGTCCTCCTTTGAGGAGAGATATTTTTACTTCTGATGAAGGTACGAGAAAAAAATTTCAAAATCTTTTAGCTAAACAGAAAAAGTTCGTGTAGAGTTTTACTTTTTGTCTTGAAAAACAACGACGTTACAAATTTTCAAATTTGTTAGTTCAAAAACTAGATTTTCTGTAGTGAAAAATTCAATTTCTAGTACTATCTAGATTATTAAAACAAATTAATTTTTTGAAGTTGCAAACGGCGTCGGTAGCTGTTTTATGTCGTTTTTAAAGTGTCAAGAAGAACAACTTTTTGATTTTAAATTACTTTTTGTAATGACTCCCCTATTCAATAAAGCCACGTTTATCTCTGATTGAAAATTGTTACCGAAAAATTGGAATCTTCTTGTAAAATGTGAATAGTTTCTATTGCCAATCGTGCTATACAATAATGTTTAGTTGAAACCGAATTAATAACCAGAAGACCTGGCAGTAGGCCACCAAGAACTGTTATAACTGAGGCTTGTTCATCTTGAGTATTCAATTGTTTAATTATTCTTATCAAGAAATGATTTTTCTTTTGAATACTTATTTTTGACTATTCTGAATATAAGTCACCAGAATTTAAAATCAATAGTTATCTGCTACGTGTTAGAAACTGTTAATTGTTAAACAAGACACATTCTCTTGTAGCACTCTGTATAATCTTTGGCAGAAAACTTTTTTTAGTCAGTGGTCACAAACTTCCTCAATTCACATTTGGAAGCCAGAATAACTATATGGGCAATTATATTGTCTTAATATTATGATATAAAACTACAGGAAAGGCAATACTGTCTTGTCACGTTTGTCCAACTTTTCAAAATCGGAAATTTTGGAGGAGTGGAATATCTCTAGAATTCAAATACACTATCACCATGGCCAAATGATCTAGTTTCTTTATAGAGTATGGTGTCATTCCTTTCCTAATATCAATTGATATAAGTTATCGGAGAAATGTATCAATGTCAAATCTAAATTATATGAAATACTCAGTGTTTTTGGTCTGCTTATGGAGTTACTTTCTGGCAACAGCTCACCACTTAGTAGCCTGAAATTTGTTTGATTTTGCCAAACAAATAAAATTCATAAAATTTCTTCTATATCACCCTCAGTGCAATGGCCAATTTCTGAAACGGCCTGCATTCTTTCCCAAACTGTGGAAAAAGAATTAGATCAATACTTTCTCAAAAAATATTTGAAAGGAGCTGGAATAATTTTTTGTTTAGCTATGGTGATACACTCAATATAAAACTCTTAAAAGGTTATGTCAGTAACGTTGTGATATATCTAAAGAGATAAAGTGAATGAGAACGCAAAACTACCAGGTGTATACCTATGAAATGAGACTTTCAGCTATTAGACCACAGATGTCGCTAGGAGTATTTTTAAACTGTCCCAAATGTCTTATTTTTTTCGTCTGTCATCTGTCAACAATATTCAATTCATTGTTTGTGATGTTTCATACAACAACGCATTTTTTTCGCTCTTAGAAATGTCGAATTTCGTGCCTTCAAACTACGATTTGCGGACATCGTTGAGTTTCTGTTATCAATTGAAGAAAAAACGCTTCTCAAGCTCATCGAATGCTTATAGAAGCTTACGGTGTACATGCTCTAAGCAGAGCACAGTGCTTCAGGTGGTTTGAAAAATTTCGAAGTGGTGATTTTAGCGTGGAGAACGAGGAACGTGGCCGGCCACCGAAAAAGTTTGAGGACACCGAATTGCAAGCATTGTTGAATGAAGATGATGGTCAAACGCAAGAAATGATGGCAGAGCAGTTGGGAGTGACCCAAAAAACCATTTGCAAACGTTTGAAAGACATGGGCATGATTTTAAAGGTCGGAAGATGGGTGCCGCATGAACTGACTGAAAGGCAGCAAGAGAACCGAAAAACCACTTGTGAAATGCTGCTCTCCCGGTTCAAAAGGAAGTCTTTTTTGCATCGAATCGTTACGGGTGTATTTCTCCAATCCCAAGCGTAAACGATCGTATGGTCCGCCCGGCCACAAGCCAAAATCAACGGCCAAACCAAATCGCTTCGGCCGCAAGGCAATGCTGTGTGTTTTCTGGGATCAGCATGGTATGATTTGGCACGAGCTATTAAAACCAGGTGAAACAGTTGACGGTGCACGCTACCAACGACAATTGGCCGATTTGAACAGCACTATACACCGAAAACGCCCAGAATATGCCGATCGGCGTCACAAAGTAATTTTTCTTGATGACAATGCACCACCACATCGAACAAGAGCGACCCGGGAATTGGTGGAGACGTACGATTGGGAACCGCTGGTGCATGCCGCTTACTCACCAGACTTGGCGCCTTCCGATTATCATTTGTTTGCATCGATGGGCCACGCACTTTCCGAGCAGCGCTTCAATTCTCACGAAGAAGCCAAAAAATGGCTCGATGATTGGTTTGCGGCCAAAGACGGCCAATTTTTTTGGCGCGGCATTCACAAATTGCCTGAGAGATGGGTAAAATGTGTCGCTAGCGATGGCTATTATTTTGAAGATTAAATTTGTAACCATTTTTTGTTAATAAACGTTTAAAATTGAAAAAAAAAGTCTCATTTCATAGGTATACACCTAATATATAAACTAATTAATAGTATTAATCTTGATCAAGTTCAAACAAAATTTATCAAAAAATTTGGAAAGACTGGTATATTTAAAATGTGCCAACACTCAAACTGCCAACTCATATATGTCTTGACGAATCATGTTTTAGAAGCATGACGAACTAGAACTAGACAGAGCAAAACTTTTGTTTTCTTGTAACATTTACTTGACTAGATAGACAGACGACGTATATCCAAAAGCATTTCTAAAACGCTTTTTGCTAAATAAAAATTTTTTTATTGAATTTTACTAAGTAAAACTGAAGACGAGACATACCTGTATTAAAAGATAAACAAGAAAGAAATTTTAAGGTAAGTAAGCTGAAAGCCTGATCGGATCTTCCTTTGTTTTAAGAAATTTGAGCGTCTAACATCTACTTTTACCGAATAACGCCAAGCAATGTACTTTCTCTTTTTCTAAAACACAACCTCGAAGAATTAACGATCTACGTTCCATCTACAGCCTTACCCTGAGAGTTACTGAGGGTAAGATCGAATTTGTCAACTTGCACTGTTTGATCTTAAACAATTTTTTTTTGAGAACAATCCTTAATTGTTATAAAGTTGTCAAATATCATTGCAATTTTGTTAGATTATTTTTATTATTGCTCTTCTGCATTTTAAAAATTCAAAATAAGTTTAATTTTAAACATAAAAGATATCAAGTAGTCTATTTTTTACGCAATACAATACAAAACATCTTTAAATTCTGATTACAGGATTACATTCCCTCTTTGATTAATCAAAAATGGACCTCACATACACATAGTAATATAACATTCGTTTACTATCTTTAGACGTGATGAAGACTTCTCAGAGAGAATAGGGTCGAGATTTTTATCACGAATTCAACGTTTCAACGGCTGTAAGCTTCACTTGCCCTGTCCGTTTAAATTTGCTTTTTGTTTATCTTCAAGAATTCTCTCTACTGAAAACTGTTGTGATAGTAATGATGAAAGAAGAAGAAGAAAAGAACAAATTTGTTGTACATACACAATTTAAATAACATAATCCTAAACACGATCCACGATGCTGATAACTCTTATTCGGTTAAAAAAGAATGCCCCAAGTGTCAAAGGTGGCGATACTTTTCATAGATATTCTCGGTTGAATTTTTTCGTTAACAACGATTTATTATTATTTATAACTGTTTAGTATTTAAGGTAAAACATGAATAAAAAAAAGAAGTGCAAAAATTAAATTTTTAAATATTTACTACTAACTGTAAAGTAAGTGGTGTATACCGCCTTATCTAGTTTAAATTATAGATAAGCAGTCGAAAAGGATACCATAAAATGTTAAAAACGGCGACCCACCACTTAGTTTGACACCTTTTTTCCGACTTATCTGATAAAGTAGTACCGTAAATATGGTCCGAGCATTACACTACCTGTCGTACCATCAAACCCTCTGAAAGGCCCGAACCATTAACTGTTCGAGTCAATGGTGACATTTTTATATGTCCACACTGGCTTATACACACATTTTTTCGAACAAATTCGAATTTAACACCTACAGACTAAGAACGAAAGGGTTTATTTTCATTTTATAATTTAAACGTTCACAATATTTCGATTGTATGTTGGCAGCACTGAATTGTTCTATCTTCTCCACCAACTAAACATACATTTTTTATAACGAGAGAACCGCAGACAGATAAGCGTATAGGGGATCGGTGTCTGATGTGTGTGCAAAAATTCGCGACGACATAAAAACAAAGAACTGTGTTGAAGTGCACTATGTAACATAGGCTTGACAATTTTAAAACAACTAAGTTGGCAATAAATAAGCGGTGAAGATGGCGCGCGTGGGCCGAACATAAGAGCATCGCGGCTTTAAATCATGGCACTCTGGATGGCCATAAACTATTGCCACACACGCCGACCTAAACTTGGTGTATTTATCGCAATACCATTCGATGATGACATCTTGACGTGCCGAAATTTTTTCACTAAGTTTTCATTAACTCCGCCTAACCAAAATATTTTTAATTTTAAAAAAGCGCTTCTACAAGGTATCAGCCTTATAATTTCTTTATTGTTAATTCGTTCTAATTAAATTTCAAGAGTAGTTTGAAACTACATAAAGCTGTTTTCTCTTTTTTTATTGTGGTTTTTTATAACTTAAAATTCAATCAAGTAGGCTCGGGTTACTCAAGTACTCAAATAAAACTCTGACAGGTAGACAAAAGAGGACTTACGATTATCCAGCAAGGCCGCTGCGCGACGTCTAATTATAAATTATAATAAACCAAATAGGAGGTTGCTCGATCGAGTAAATAATCTGCATTTTAACAAATTGAATTGATAATGGATTGCTTCACAAATTAAGAACTTGTTTATTGAATGCAGATCTCTAACGTTAAGATGATCCTTTAATTAGCGGCACTAATTACCGAATAAAATCGATCAAATCTTTATGTGGTCGAACTGCAGCCCCATGGAAATTTCGAACTTGCGGAGCGATAAGAATTTTAACAGCTCAGTAGCTGTCAAGTTGCATGAGAAAAGGCTTAACCACGATTTTCTACTTCGTAGATTCAAATTAATTAGGTGTTATCTGCCCGTGATTAACCTTTCTCGCTTTCTTATTAAAATGAGAGGGATTTCGTCAGAATTTTTTTCTTTCGGTCAAGTTTTCCTGCAAGAGGAATTACTTGCTGTGTATAAAATAAATGGACAAATTGGCGATTAAATAAATTCCGCTCGACTATAAATATCGTTTGCGCGATCGCAGGCGCCTGTGAGAATCGCCCTTGCAGTAAACGAGCCAACTACACGCCGACTGTGATCCCAAATCATCAATCTATCAAATATCGATAAATGATTAGTTCACATCAACTTATTCTGGAAACGGATAATTTCTCGGCACTTTACATTTAAATTCTTTTAAATTCTACGTCAAAAAAAACAATCTATTTTTTCTAGCCTTACTGAATTTCATTCTACAATTTACAAAAACAATTGCCTTAAAGTTTCTTTGGATAATTTGTGAGAGATCAAAAAACCTTGAGAATAGTAATCAAAGCAAAATATCTAATGATTTGATGTCAATACAAAGTTTATAGATTCTCCACTAAATTCTGAAAAAAAATATTGGTATTAATGGAAAATATATGAAATACTGAAATCGTCCAATTTATTAAAGACCGGTTTTGAAATACACCTTTCAATTTTGGGTGGAAATGAATTAGAGGTGTGCGCGTGTTTGAATTACGAATATTGCGGGTGTTCGTCGTGTTTACACTTGTTATTCTCGATGGGTAACGGAGCCTTGCATTACCAACCATCACGGCATGTCGATACAGCCGATACCTGCAGAGATTAATAATAAATCGAACTCTTTTTCTTCTATTTATTTTTTGTTGTTTTCTAAGTGTTTTGTTGCTGATCGTGAAAGCTCAATTTAGTATTTGCTAAAGATCATTTAGTTATGGTTAGATTTTGCAAAACGAAAAATAATTGTGTTTTACCATAGATTCTTAGGGTAATCAATTTTAAATTGAGGTTAGGTATCACTAGTATAATGACTTTTACCTTTTTCTTGATTACGAAGCGATACCGTGACTAATTTGCTATACATCACTGAAACATGTAGTACGTGAAGAAACTCAATTAAAGAAAGTAGATTGTGCTAAGATATAATACTTGAAACCAACACATCATTAGCAAAAAGAATTATAAACATAAACCGATCAAAACTTTCAATAATTTTGCCACTTCCCCAAAGTTATAATCAGATCTGATGGCTCGAGTCTGTTCTTTCTATGGTAATTTCTTGGACGTTGGAAACCTTGTGGTATATGTATATTACCGTTTCAGTTCAGCATAATTGAAAGTGTTCTAGAAGGTCAAAACTTATGTGGTACCATTTATTCTCCTTCTCTATACGATATTTATTCCAGCATTCTCCTATTTCACGCTTGTTTTACAAAACGGAATGTGTTTGGGCAATGCGCAATCTTACATAAACATTTTTCTCATTTTCATAGTGTTTGACTTTTTAGATTTTCTATTTTCTTCGATTTTCTTACCTACTTAGTTCTATGTTGTTTTTAGTCTTAAATAATAACCACTTGTTAGCATTATTGGTGTAACTGTAGGTGGTTTTTGTAACTTTCATTTTGCTCTCGCATCAATAACATATATTCGTTATGCTTAAGAGCAATGGTTACAGGTAGACAAAATCTAACTAGTTTTTCAACAAAATAAAATTTTTAACTAACTGCTTGATTTCGCAATGTTACTTTAAATTTCCAAAAAAAAATTTGCTTTGATCTTTGTGTCGGAATTGAGTTCTCTAATACCGTAAAAATAAATTTATGACTCCTGGACGTTAAGAACCAAGATAGATTTTACAATAAAGAATGTACTGGTGAAATATCGAGTTTTGACTTTTTAGTGTTATTTCCGCTACTTAGTGTTTAAGAAGTTTTCCAGATCTGGTTGCAATGTAACTAAAGGATTGTGTAAAAAGTAATAGGGTCAGTACTGCAGTATTATGTACACCAGGGCGGTTTGGTTTGGCTGCTCATTTTATGTAGCCGCTTCGGATAAATTTGGAATTCCAGTTTCGCATCTACCAAAGCATCTTTTCGATCTTGAAAACTCTCCCAGAAAGATTGTAGTGACCTAACCAAATCATGTACTGTCGCCGTTGGCTGGCACTCTCTTTCCTAGGCAGTACATTATATCAGAGCATGGTAGACTAGAGGCAGATAAAACCATAGCTATGGCAAGATAAATAAATGTTTTATGAATGTAAATGAAAACGTAGATAAGCAGTTTGAAATGTTTTCATGCACTACATACAGGATGAAACAAAACCGCTAAGCAATATAGATATTGTGTGAGGGCAGAGATATTGTTAAATTCCATCAAGATCAATCGACAGTAAAATATGGACCATGGTATACCATTATAATAAATCGTCGGCTGTTCACAAATTTTCCAAGAAAAGTTAGTAAATTCATTGAAATAAACAAAACAACATCGACCATAGTATCGGTTAATTTCCTTCTTGTCATTGGAAATGTAGTCATCCGCCAATTTTTGTTTTCGTTTATGTAGATTTACTTTTTCTCAGCTGCAGTGTTTACATTGTGAGTTACCTTTACAGTATCAATATTGTACTATGACAACTTTTTCAATTATTTATCTGACATGCTCTCACATTGAATTACAGTTATTTTCTGTATTCTGTTCTTGGTCATTGTTCTACCACCGGTAGAGATGCACATCATACACGAGTGCAATTTCTTTCGTCTTTCTTCGGTCTACTTCTGAGGAAGCCTGTAGCAATAATAAGTTGAAACTTAGTTCTGCCACGGTCGTTCCGCAAGTCATTATTTGGCAAAGTTTTATTTATTTCTTTCAAGCAGTTGGCAGCTCCTGAGTTTCAAAGTGATCTTTCGGAAGTACCTTGAATGAAGTCACCTACACAATTCTTATTGAAATTAAATTTGAGTTTTCGCCATGACAACTAAGCTTCCAATCAAAAGAGTCTTACAACCAATGTCGATGGAAGGCTAGGATATCATTTTGCAAATTGCGTCAAAGTGATTGACTAGGGTAATTCGTTATAATAGAAAGAACAAAGAAAATTCTTGAAACAATCTTTCTTGGTGCTGATGGTACGATAAGAAACCGCGTTTACTCAAACAAACTGATGTAGAATTTTGATGTTTGAAAGTTTTTGGAAATGATTTTCTTGTCAGCTCTACCAGAGCAAAACCTTGAAGCTTTGAAAAATTATCTATTATACATAAAGTCAATATTTTTGCCCAACGCGTTAAAGAAGTCTTGAGAATGACTAAAAGAACACCCCGTGCGGGTTGTATTGGTCTTTAAATGAATGACCAACACAGTGACTTTACAGTTATTAAAAAGTACTGACAATCACAGTAACAGGTTTTGACCTGACAGATTCCCAAGAAGATAGCAAAACTCGTTCTTTCCGAGAGATTTACAACAATCAGAGTGATTGTGCAACTATCAAACAAGGTAATAACAAGAAGCCGAATTTGTGCGCTTTAGAGAGTAAAGAACAAAGTAAAAGTAAAAAAAGAAAAACAATTATAGCACAGAAAATGCAAACATTGCATAAGTTAAAAAACACATGGGTATCTTAGGGAAAGCAATTTAACTTTAGTCAAAACTTAGAAAAGTCTTGAAAGAAGATTAAATCTGTAGAAATAATTAACATTCACTGTGCAAGGTTAACAGAAAAATAACAGGCTTAACCAAGTTTCAGATAAACAGAGAGCATCTTAACTAAGTAAGATTAACAAAAGAAGAAATTGAAAGAAAAAACTCAAGTAACAATTAAATAAAAGGTGAGTCGAGCCGACATTCGAGCTAAGATCCATATTTATAAATTAAGATCCCGGTAACAAAGAACAATGTGTGCAAGATAATAAAAACTTCGGTAACTTTACCAAGATCACGGTTGACAATTGACAGCAATAATGTCAAATTAAAATTTGAGGTTAACTATTCTCACTAAGGACGTAACATTGCTTGCATGCATCAGCAAGTAGCGAGTGGTGATTGTCAACTGGTACGTTCAAAGAAAGTTATCAGGAAGGTACAATGCTGGAAACGGGGATTTTCTGCTGAGGTACAAAAAAAACGCGAGAATGGTCCAGAAAGTCCAGTACGGTTACAGCAATACAAATAAGTGGTAAATCTGACGGACTCGGAAGGAACAAAGGAAAATGAAATAATACGTAAGAAAAAAAAATTTTAAAAATAATGTAACATAATTATCTTCTACGGTTTATTGCATTTGGTGCGGCAAAAACTTTATTTTTAAAGTGCAGCTATCTTAATTTATGTAAATCAAAGGTTTCCTTTCCTTTCTCTAAATATTTTGAAAGCAGTTGTATTCTTGAAAGATTAACTATTGAATGTGACAACTTGGGAAAACAAATACTCGAAAACAATTTTTTAATGTTGGAAACAAAAAGAAAAAGTCATTTTCTTTGTTTAATTTACCCTTGAAGACTTGAAGAATTTGTTGTTGTTGACTAACTTTAGACTTGTTTATACTAAAAATCTAATACCCTAAAAGTTAAGTTCTCACATTTCCTTACATCTTAATGACCTATCTGTTGATGATCATCTACTATCAATCGCATTATACGAAGTCTCATCGATAATCTTATAAACTCTGTTGGTTTTTACAACTTGTAACAGTATTCTTCGTATACGTTCACATTTTACTGTCTTTGTCTCTTGAATCTTTAAATTCCCTATATGGGTCTCCTTTTTTGCGACGTGATGGTTTCCAGTGATATTCTTGATACATACAGATGGTGACATGACAGAGCACTTACTTAATCGGTTTTAATCTGGTGGGTAGTTTTTTGGTCAAAAAAGAAACCAAAGGCTAACTTAACAAGCCGCTGTTGTCGTCAATGCGATGTTAAATTTATTTTCTTTTTATTAATGAAAAATTTCGTTTCATTTGTGCCATATATTTGAAAAAAGTATGCGTAGGAGTCTTCTGACAACCAATGTTACATTATAATTATACAAATAATTATATTTAGCGTGGACGAGTCTATGAATTATAAATATCCCTCGCCTTTTACCTGGATTTGCTTCACGTCTACTCAAAAAACATTACTACTAATAATAATAATATCTTAAACGATCAGTATATTATACGAAATTACGTGTAGAAATTTCAACAGATGATGGCGTAGGTGTAGGGACCGATCACGATTTTTTACACCTACCTCAAAGACGTGTATTGAATATGCAAAACAGATTCGAACTTGGAATTGATTTTAGCTAAAAAAATATTTCTTTTTGTGTATTTTTGGTCTTTTACAAGTTTGCAAATTGTTTTAACTTGTTCGAAACCGCTCACGCAAATTATTGCTTTTGATATCATTTTTATTAGATGAACAAACATTATTAATTTGGCTTCTTTTCAATCCATATCAAAACATATAAATTCTTTATTTTTAACATACTAAAAGAACAATAGATAAACGTAATATATATGCTAAATTTATTGTTGTTAAACGTAGGTTTTATACAGATCTCATTAGTTTAATCAAAAAACTGTTGTAAGGAAAGGGAGAAAGGAAGGCCGCTATATTTCATTCCTTCACTTTGGGGATGGGTTGACATAGAAAAATCAAGGATTTTCTTCAGTGAAGAACAAGGAAGGTTTCAAGCAAAGATAAGATAAGAAATAAGTGAAATGAAAATTGCAGACTCTAAAAAACCATAAAAATTCTTGGTGGTAAAGACAACCCAACTTTCTTAAACGAATATTCTTTGTTATCACCATTATTAACATTTATTTGTCTTTATTTATACAGGATAATTCAAACGGTTGGAATCATCTTTCAAGAAAACGTAAGAATTATAAGATTATG
The DNA here is from genome assembly GCA_011009095.1 of Ignelater luminosus. NCBI lineage: Eukaryota > Metazoa > Arthropoda > Insecta > Coleoptera > Elateridae > Ignelater > Ignelater luminosus. The sequence goes on along the minus strand of VTPC01008874.1, from coordinate 59,205 downwards.
TGAACCTTTGTTCAAACCTTATGCCTAGTACGTTTTCGAGTTATTGGTTTATGTAAAATTTGAAATCGTTTAGGACACCAAAACGATTCATCTACGGAGATCCAAATCAGCCACAGTTCATCGAAATCTGACAGGTTGCGAAAGTCAAAATATTCAAAATTCCAATTTATCTAAAATTCAGTTTGGTCCATAAGCCAATCCACTAATGGGTCGATGAAAAAAACCTGATAAAGGGTTCAAAATAGAGAAACCTTTTATGAGTAAGGCTAGGCAGTAAATTGACTTTAAAATATGACCTGAAGGTTTTCGCATATCTTTGTCATAAACTAATAACTACCGTGGATCTCGGCCAATTCAAAAATCTTGAGTACCCAAAAAGGCATTCAAAAATAAAATTTGCATAAACCAGAGATTCAGAAGGGACTGTGCAGTAGCGTTAGGAAGATTTTAATCAAACTAACAATTAACGTCTACGATTTAAAATCTAGTTGTTAATTGATACGAATTATCTCTCGTTTAAATCAATCCTTCATTGTAAAAAACGATTAGCGATTGCATTATTCGTAAAAGATTAGTACTAGCGATTAAATTAATTTTACGCAATTATTAACGTATACAATGACTCTATTAAGCTGTATTGAAAGAGGAATGCTACTAGCACAACTAAAGACTGATTTAATTAATTAATTAATAGATTGATTCAATCATTAATAGTTCTTCTTAACAATTTCAATCGTCAACTGTTTTTTACGGTTAACGATTAATTCAATTGTCAATAGTTTCATATAGTTAACTGTAACTGTAAATCAATTACGATTATTGCAATTATCATTAGCTATTGCTTTTTAATCATATCGTTGAGTAACTCTATCGATTGCAGAAACTCAATTGGTGGTTATTCTGCTGTGCAGTTTTCGACTTTTACCTAGTTTTTCAAGAATAGATTTTTTTTCTATATTTTAAATTTTAAAATCGAGTACAACTAACTTAGAAATGATAAAAATAGTCGATTACACAAAATTGTTATTAGATGTGAAGAAGAAAAGAAATTAGCATTAAACGGGATGAAACCCGTTTTACAGATATACAAAAAGACGTTCGATCCTAAACCTTTCTAAATACGTTTCTGATCCCTACAAACAAACAGACTAAATAAGACAAGTTCAGAAGAACGAAAGACTGTCTTCTTTCCATAGGCGTCCGCTCGATGGTTTCCAGGGGGGGGGGGGGCTAACCAACAAATTTATAATATAAGCCATATACAAATACATGCAACACATTCAACTGTAAACATTTCTTGATATTCAGGGGGGGGGGGGCAAGCGCCCTCCTTGCCTATAGGAGCGAACGTCCATGGTTCTGTCTCTTAGAATTCTCTTTCATTTTTGGAGATAAGTCACTGGAAGTTGAGTTTAGTCAGTTTAGTGGATAGTCTCGTGATCTCGTCTGGAGTTTACCTTATACTGTAGGCATCGTCTTCATTCTGTAAAGAATATTGTAACCAAAAAAAAAGAAAAAGTTGAGAGAAAGAAAGGAAGAATTATCTTGAATTATCTTATGGTTTTAATCCACAGTTATCGGATGCGTTTTCCTTGTTTTCTCTGTCTTTTTCTTGATGGAGCAGCGAAGTTTTTAAATAAGTATCAATCCGTAATCGAATTTCGCTCAAATTCCGATGATTTAAGACGCTGATGATCATAGCAGAAACTTCTTGAATAGAAGATATCTTGAATCCGATTGTCTAGATTCGGAATTAGAATGACTGACCTCTACCAGCGGTAATAAAACAAACAAGTTTCCTGATCTACACTCTGTGAAGAAAATACCGTTGTGTGTATTTGGAACAATGCCATAGTTGTATGAATAATTAGCACATTAAGAAGAAGATGACGACTGTAGTATATACAAACCGAATAGTTATGTAGATATACCAAAAAAGTCCGTAACAAACTTTGTGCAGGATTATCCAAATATATGATTCTATATGATAACATAACATTGAAATATTTATTTTCTTGATTTGATAAAAAATTGGAACATTGAAATTTGATCCTACTTGACTACCAAACTGGTTTGGTCCTGGAGTCTTTAAACTCTTAGTTCCCCGGACCCGTCCAACTCTGGTGTTATCTCTATACTATACAGAATGTTCTGTATAAACGTGACATACTGACATGTTATTATGAAACAGAACACCCTATATATCTTGATCTTTGCTTCCCAATAGTCCTAGTTTAACAATGTAGCATTAACCTGGTTAAAAAGTAATCGGTGTTAGTAAAATGTCTGTTTCAATTTTTTTTCAAACTTTTCAACTTGCCCTGCTACTAAATCAATTAGATAAATTAGGCTTGTAAGCATCCAAAGTAGATTTTACCTTTGTTATGAAAACGATCTTAAGTATTTCATTTCTACAAAATTAACCTTTGAACATTGTGATCACACGATGATTAAAAAAATCATTGGTTTTCTCAGTTTTTACCCTTAAATAATATCCTGGATCAATGATCAACTGTATTATACAGACAGAAAGTAAGTTTTCTCTAGGGCATTTCATTAAAAAGTGGCACTTTTTAAAAATATTTCATATACAGTAAAACCTCTCTATGTCGAATACCCATAGGACCTAGAAAAATGTCCAGTAATGAAAGGTGTCCAAATAAAGATTTTTTAACTTTCGTTATACAAAAAAAAGAATATTTTATTCACATGCAAAATACAAGACACATAATTAATAATTTTCGTAAGTTCATATAAGCTTTAGCATTGAGGTTTTCGACAGGAGTAATTATATCTTCATTATCACTATCATAATCGGTGTTGTTTTCTTCTTCTTCAAATTCGCGAATGCATTCATTTAAACTAATGTCAAGATTTTCAGTGAATATCTTGTTGTCAATTTGCGAATAAGTGTTTATATCGAAGTTAATTTTATTATACAAATCCGATAAGAGAATTTAATAATTTTCACTAAATTCAGTTTTTAAAAAGCATTTGGTTATTGTTTCCTTTTTTTTTCAGCTTTCCACCCAAATTAGGCCGTTAACCACAGTTATAAATTTTCTAACTCTGTCATAGATTCGCTGGTACCTATAGCGCAAATAAGCTGTTTTAATAAAAATCTATAAATTATCTTAACCTTCTGTATAATTTCCTGATCTAGTGGTTGGTAATGAGATGCTGTATTTGGTGGAAAAAAACTTAAACAAACGTTTTTTAAATTTATTGTAGGGTGACTGGTTGCATTGTCTAAAAACAGTAGTACCTTCCTTTTCTTATGCTCCGTCTTCCTGTTAAAGTCTTCCAGTCATTCCGATATAATCTGTCTAGCCATCCAAGCTTTTTGTTAAAGGGCTACTCCAAAGGCAATTGACCGCATGCGAATTTTTTAAAACAACTGAGATTTTTGTGTTTTCCAATAATTAGAGGTTTTTCCTTCTCGTAAATCATATTTCTGCATAATAAAACGGTAATTCTGCCTTTTGAAGCTTTTTCGCTGTTTTATTCGGTAATGCACCAAAAAAAGTCCAGTTTCGTATCGGACAAAAATGTTTCTTGGGGAAATAGCCAGATATTGTTTTAAAAGTTGTATTGTGTCGTTTGCAAAATTTTTCAAGCCAACCATTAGAAGCTCTGAATTCTGTATTTAATTTCTTTGCAACTTCTATAGCTTTTTCTTTGATAATTGACACTGAAACCGGAATATTTTTATTTCTGGCGTAAATTAGAACATTAAAATATTACCTATTGCGCTTTTAGGAACACTAGACTTTTGGGAAAGTTCATGTATACTTAGTTTTTGGCTTTCCGTCACACTAATTATGTTGGTTTTCACTTCCAACGTTAAAAACTTTTGCTTTCACATAAGAATGGTTGACAATGCTTTCTTTAACAAAACTAAACTCAAGCGTGTAGATAACAAGCTTTTGGACTTATAGCATTAGCAAAATCTCTAATCAGATTTCTTCAAAAAGGATACGTAGATTGTAAAATAAACATTTTAAGAAAATTAAGAAAATTATTTTTAAGAAGCCTTACCATTGTAAAAGTAGATATTCCGTAATTTGCTTAGAAAGGAGCTATAAAGATGCCAAAAAAAGTCATTCATTTTAAAAATCAAATCTTCACATAATTAGAAATTTAACCGACTGTAACGATATTGAAATATTTATGACTGCCTACAAAATATACCTCATAAGATAGTGAACTTTAATACAATGTTAAAATACCGTTTGAAACCTTACAAGGACTAGGATACAACTACTTCTGATTTATTTCTTAAAGGAACTCTTTTGCTGCATTTACAATTCTTTCTTTAAATTGCAATCCCCTTTTGTATTGCACTGTAAAGAACTGAATGTTTTGGAATCAATTGGGGTTCTAATGCTGTACGTACTTTGTTGAATAAATAAACTAAATTAATCTTTACCTGAATCGCGTTTAAGAGTTGTCCGATGTGGAGAGGTAAATACAAGTGAAATTGTACAGAACTTTCAAAATTGTCCGATATCAAGAGGTAACCGAGAATGGGAGGTGTCCGCGTTAAAAATAACTAGAATGTGTCGGTAGAGGAAATCGTTCTATGTAATGTTTCTCAATCGCATTTCTTGATATTTCTACAAACCAGGAAATTATATTCCTATTACAGACCATTAGAACACTCTGTATATAAAGAAAAATTTATTTCATTGAAGTGCATTTGACCAATAAATTAGCCATAATTCGCTTCAATCGTATATCAATGTAAAATAATCTATACATTGAATTAAAAATAATAATCCAGAAAAAGATAATTGCATTTTTATTAACGCTGTGACTAGGCGACCGGTACGGGCAGGCAACGAAAAAGTTAGTATGCACTGTAGAGACGTTTACCAGCTTTTTTGGTAAACGCCGCAAACCTCAATAGTAAAGTATTATAAACAGTACAGACGGTCTTGACTTTAGTTGTTTTTCTAAAAACGTGTTCGCATTTACATGGAAACAAATATTTCATTTCGAGAATTTGAAAATAATTTTGAAAAATATAGAAAGAAAAGGTTAGTTTATAAAACCTGCTCTGCTAGGTATTAAACTGTATCCATGCCAAGCACACGAGTCCAGCATTAGTTCGGAAGTGCAATTTTGTTTATGATTTTATAATATTGATAAAGTTCAATTTATCTTGGACCTTTTTAGATTTTCAATAAATTTAAAAAATTGAATCATTTTCTCAAAATTTCTTCTCGTTTACTTTATTTGTCATATTAGTGGTGGCGCTTAGAAGTCTCTGACGAACTGGAAAAAGCAGAAAGTCGCGTCTATGTAAAAACCGAGATAAACGTCAGTACATTACCATCAGTTTAATGACGTTTAAGGGCTTTCCCTTTGCTTTTCGTTACCGGTGGGGTGGGTTAGTTACTCCGTTTTATTATCAGAATGGAAAATTTTATTTAAAGCCTTGTAACTTTACTAATGGTAATCGATACCAAGACAATTCAAACTACAAAGCTTTCTTACTTTCCATGCCTTATCTTTTTGCAAACTAATAGTTTCATGTATTTCTATGGTGATTTTAATGCCCTAAGCTATATAAATGCCAATACCCGCGACAAAAAAAACCATTTGCTCTAAGAAACTTGCAAGTAATCTATAACAATGTATACAATTACTCAGATAAGACTAGATTCTTCTGATTCCGCTCTAATGGTTAGAGTTTCTAGTATATATATAAAAAAAAGTCGATTTTAACATAAACCAGAAAGTCTATAATTTTAGAAGGGCTAACTTTCCGGCTTTGTATACCGTGTTGATGAACATGGATTGGACATTTCTGGACAATCTTACAAATGCTGGTCAAGCCCTTGATATATTTTACAGTAAATTATATCAAATACTTGATGCCCATGTACTTTCACACAGAACCTTCAATATAAAAAAGCAGGAAAATAAGGTGAATTATACTAATTACATACAAAATGTCTAGTGGGTGCTCAGTTCGGATGTACGGAAGCTCTGGCCCTTTGTGAATTAAAGAAATAAAACATTTCGTATCTCGGTAATATGTACTTTAGAGAACAGTACTCTACTAAACCTGGAGATATAATTAATACCTTTACGCAATTCTTTGAAAGCGTTTTTTTTTTTGTTGCCTGAACCTGAGGTATATGATAATGTAACATTGGATAGCACTTCAGATGTAATACAGTCCCGATTCCATACCATCATTTTTTGTAAAAGACTGCATAAGAGTTCTAAGTAAACCACTTCAGGCCTTGTTTAACTTGGAAGTCGAAACATCAACTTTTCGAAATACCTGGAAAACTGCAATAGTATGCCCCGTATTCAAAGATGGTTGTCCTAATCTGATCACTAACTACGCATCAATTTATATTTTTCTAAACTGCTCGAAATAATTTTGAACAACCGCATCTATACCCCTCTGTTAAGAATACATTTTCGGCATATATCGTTCCCGTCTTCAGTGATAGATTGATTAATTCAATCTATAGACATATATCGCTGATGATTGCAACTGTGTCAAAACCGATTTGATATAAAATTACACAAATAGATCATAAGGAAGAACTTTTTATTGTATTTTACAACATAGGCACTTGATCCAAACAAATTTATCTACAATATCAATACAATCTTTCTCCAATAACATGATTTTGTGTAGTCATTCTACTGTTATTAACTTGTGTCAGCGTTGACTCAATTTGTTTCGAAAGTAATGGGTAGTTTGAGACAGTTGGACGCGATTGATACAGATTCTTCCAAGACCTTAGATAGAATTGACCATTGTGTCTTGCTTGCAATAGTTAAACAATCCGGCTTTAATCCTGACGCTTTTTCTTTCTTCCGTTTATATTTGGTTGGCTGGCAACAATTTAGTTTTTACAATGTCTATAACTCCTCTCACTATATGGCTTCATTAAAAGTGCCACATCTAGGTTTTCTTTTAGTTTTATTATTTATTAACGACTTAAATGTCACTTTGAAATATGACGACTGTTCTTTGCTGATAATTTGAAGATTTTTGCTTACGCGTCCAAATTAAATGATTGCGAGTCTTTACAATTAGAAATTGGTTGAGTAATGGCTTTACTTAAACATAGATAAATGCAAGGTGATATTTTTTTTTCAGGAACCATTACACAATCCAACCCCCTTACTCTCTACAGGGCACCATGCTCTGCGTACCTGAATTATCAGGGACTTGGCTGTAACATTTGACAGCAAGCTTACCTTCTCTAGTCATATTAATACCATTGAACTGATGCACGTTGAATGTTCGACCTTATTGCGCGAGATTGTAAAAGTTTTAGAAACATGAGAGCGTTAAAGGTTTTTTATTACAGCTATGTACATTTGAAATTTGAATATGCATCAATCATCTGGTGTCCATTTTATCAATATTATAAATCAGAAATTGAACAAGTTCAAGGAAAGTTTCTGAAATACTTAAGATGTAAATCTGATAAAGTTCGCCTTGAAAGAGACCTAGATTACAGTCAGCTTCCAAACAGATTTCAGCTAACATCATTCGAACCCGAAAAAATAATATTCCTCGGTTGTAGTTTTGTGTAAAATTTTGCACCATAAAATTAACTACTCGCATAAATTACCTTAGCGGTTACTAGATTTAACTACTCTAGGCAAACCTGCTGGTAAATGTTCCAACAGTATTTGTAATGACTGTGAAGCTTTTTCATGCAGTATAACTGAGTTAAAAGAAGTAACTGTCCTGAGGTTTTTCTGATCTCATGTTCTCAATTTTTACGAAATTTATTGTGAAATTTTTTTAGTATTTGTTTAATTTTATTTCTTGAAAATAGAAACTAAAAATCGAAATAATAAAACAATATCAAAGTTTAAAGTTTCACAAGTGTTAGGTAACCCCAAATTTCATGTTAATCCGATCGCTATTCCTTAGATATTAGGGCGGTTACATACTATTGGAACACTGTGTATATTGATTTAATAATTATTGCTAGATGACAAGATAGTATAAATATTTGAGGATAAAATAGAAGTACGAGGGTTGCTATTTATATTTCTGGCCTAACAATGAAAAAACAAGTATTTATGATCGAAACTAGTTTTATTGTTTTTCAAAATATTCTCCATTAAGATTGATACACTTTTCCATGCGTTTGAACCAATTTTCGAAGCACTTTTTCCACTCTGTTTGAGGCAGCTCCAAAATATCCGTTTTGAAACAAAAAACGGCTTCTTCTGGAGTTGAAAATCGTTGACCACGTAATTTGTTTTTGATGTACGGGAATAAAAAGAAGTCATTGGGTGCCAAATCAGGGCTGTATGGTGGATGGCCCATCAACTCGACCTTCTGGCTGGTTAAATATTCAATTGTTTGAGCAGCGGTGTGAAAGCTTGCATTGTCATGATGAAGAATGATTCGCCTCTTCTTTGAAGTTTTTCAAATTTCTCCAATGACTTCTGGCAAACAAATGGTCGTGTACCATTCAGAGTTGACCGTCTTACGTTGCTCTAACGCCACTGCTGCCACATGACCGGTAATGCCAAAGAAACAGGCAACCATTTGCTTCGATGTGCTTCTTCCGCGAACAATTTTTGTTGGATTTGGCTCGTCTTGAAAGACCCACACAGTTGATTGCTGTTTTGTTTCGGGGTCATATGCGTAGATCCATGATTCGTCATCTGTGCAGATGTTATACACAGCCTTTGATGCACCTTTCGCAAATTTTTTCAACATTTCAATGCACCAGTCGACGCGAGCCTTCTTTTGAGCATTGGTCAGGTTATGCGGGATCCAACGGGAACAAATTTTTTTTACGGCCAAATGATCATGTAATATCTTGTTGATGCTAGTCATACTAATGCCCAAAGATGCCTCAATCTCACGGTATGTCACATGACGATCTTGTTTAATCAGTTCACGCACAGCATCGATGTTTTCAGGCACAACGACAGATTTTGGACGGCCTTCACGGATTTCGTCCTGGAGTGAACATCGGCCACGTTTGAATTCATTATACCAGTTTTTTACAGTGCTGTAGGATGGAGCTTCATCGCTATATAATGTATTAAGTTCATTGCTGCACTCTTGTCGTGATAATCCACGTCGAAAGTTATGAAAAATAATTGCACGAAAGTGTTCACGGATCAAATCCATTTTTTACTAGGGACTGCACTTTTCAATTAACTGCAAACAACACTAATCGCACTCAAATGACAAAAGGTTATGGTTGAGGTTATGTTCAACAATGTAAAGTTTACACCGGAAATGTCAGCTGACGCCTGGAAACAGTTAGTGTTGCCAAGGCCAGAAATATAAATAGCAACCCTCGTATCTTACTCCGCAATAATATCCTTAATTCACAGCAGGGCTAGGGAAGTCCCCTTCAGTCAGTGGCGTTCAAGAAGAAACAAAAAAATAACAAAAATATAAATTATAGGTAAAAACATTTGGAACTGAATGCTGCATGAGCGCACCAAAGCAAACTTCCGCTGATTGCTTTCCTCTTGTCCATTACTTTAGATTTAAAAGAATATTTTCTAGTGAAACAGGTGTCCTTCCTAAAAAAATTTGTCAATACGCCATTGACTTCAGTATAAAACAGTGCATTTAAGGCATCAGACTTCAGGTAGTGTCAACTGTTGCACTCATAGGTAGGCGGAAAGTCTACCGCAAGACAAGCAGATCACAGTGCAAAATATTTTGTATTAATTTTTAACCTCTCCTTAACTACCATTACCGTCGACATCTTCGTATCGACAATCTACTTCTATGCTATTCTTTCAAGTGTTCTAGTTCTGAAATACTGGAAATACTTGAAAATATTCTTGAAAATGACAATAACTAAAAAATTCTTCTTAGCAAGAGAATTAATGGATAGATGTACGACAGCAATTTTATTCAGAAAGCTCATTCTGCTCTCGATAAAATCCAAATAAGACTTTACATTAGGATTGTTATTTTATCGAATATATGAATGAGACTTTTAAATCTTTAATTGAATGCATAATCCAACTTACTACAATGCTAATTATAGCATCACAAATCAAGAATGAAAAGTGAAGCAGTCCTATAAATTTATTAATGACATTGTACCATGATACAATTTTCGATTCTTGTTCGTGTTACTGCTTTGATGAAGCAGAATAACAGGTTTCATTAAGTTCTGGTTGCGGAATGTAATAATTGGGAAATTAGATAAATTCTGATGAAATATAAACGTACTATCAAGTTGGCAAACTTAGGAATACCACATTTTAGATTTTAAGGTAGGCCTCACATATTAGCAGTATTCCTTTTGGATTGATAAAGCACTCAAATGTGGTTTTGACCAGTTCTTCCGCAGTTACTGACTTTCGGTAGCTGTAGGACCATGCTGTACTATGTAGTTAGTTGATCTTTTCGGAAAAATATCAGACAGGATTGTATTAAATATAATACCTACAATAATGAACAGAATGAATGCAGTAGATAGTTTACGTAATCCGCATACAAAAACCTCTATGCAACTGCACAAAAAAAAAACACAAAAGTTGATAATTAAAACTAATCAACAGATAGTTTGTAATCTAGCCCACAGTGATAGATTACAAAGAGTCTCGGTGAGAAATGTTTTGCAATATGTGATTAGCCGCAATTCATCGGTGATGCATAAATTAACAGGTATTTTGTAATCATAATCATTACCGAAATAGGCAATTTAAGATATTTATAGATAGTGGTACTGTCTAATATAATAGTCATGTCGAGGATGTTACAATTATTGCAACGCGTATTTGTATAAAGCAGATTTTACTTTTAAATTACAAAAGCGATACTATGATTCCGTATAATAACGACTTGAAAACTTTCGAACGTTCCTTTTTTTATTTTAATTAATAAATTATGGAAGATTCGATGACGACCGGTAATAAATTTAACTAAATAAAGATGCCAGGTAAGTTTTAAGCAATATAATTTCGTTTTTGTTTTGTTATTTCTTTTATTATTTTTAATTGTATCCTTCTCACTTTTCGCCGTAAGTAAATGCGACTATAAAATAGAATTGACGCGTAGTGTAAAACATCAGAGATGCAAGTTTGATTCATCGTGAGTTATCGAACTGTGCTGTGTCTTATATGGTAAAGTTTTAAAGTTATAGACAGGTTCTTGGACCACCACGAGAAGTCGAAATCAATAAAATAATTCTACAACATGAATAATTCCACCGTTGACTTGTTGACTTGGATATACAAATGTTAACCTTTTTATTGGAAAGATGGATACAAAAGTTTTAAAACGTTGAACCCGGGCTTTATTATTTTTTATTTTGTAGCGTTTTAAATTTTTATATGTTTTTTCAGCAGCTCGTGACCAATAAAAATTATTTTACACGGAAAAGTTTCAAAAAATTGCACTCTTACCTACTATTTTATTAATTCGTAAATTCTTGCTAACCAGTCGAAAAATAGATGTTTTCGTGCCAATGAAATAAATTAAGCCGAAAAAGCCGAAGAACAAGGGTATCAAGAATTTTTATTGATAAAACGTCCAATATCCAGACGATATTTTATTCCGTCAGGTGTTTTATCGTTGGGTTACATTTTTAGGCATGGAAAAAGACAGACAAACAAGGATACATAGAGAACACACTGGACACGTGCTCGATTCTTGTTTGTGTAGGCAGAAATATCGCGAATAATAAAGGATTAGCTTAATAATCAACATTGAGACGACAGATTAGGCAAAATTTTTTGAAAAATGTTCTCATCTTAATTTTATGCTAAATTTGCGGTTCTTCACAACAATAATAAAATTATAATTTATTGTTTATGCTTTTCAGGTTTACGATTCTATTTTTTGTGAGAATAAATAATTTAGTCATTTAAAATAAAATTTACACTCTTGGTATGCCCCAAAAAATTTTTTTACAATTTTTTTTTGAAGTCGAAGACCCGATGCCGTTGTTCATTGAAAGCAATGCTATGCGTGGGCCTGCACTCAGGTGGGGCATGACAAATCAGACCTGTCCGGGGGGAACAGGGGGGGTATACAACATGCTCGCTCACCTTTGACCTAACGTAGTCAATGGACCGCCATCATCTCATCGGACGCTATAATTTATTTTGTAAGATTTACCGTACGTGTTCGACTTGCTATCTCTTTCCAGGTGACACAATGTTTTTTGAGCCTGGTGGCCTCAGACAATTCCGTTCTGGGACCTGTAGATAAAGAAAAAGTTTCACCTCACTCAACATTATCCATCCACTGACTGAAATGGAATATTGGAAAGGAACACACAATGAAATATTTCTGTCGATGTGTTTTTTTCTTGTTTTGTTTGTTCCGTTAAATATGCGCTTTACTTGGTTTGACGTTACTTGCTCACTCAATGCGTTTATTGTACAGGGCTTGATGTTTTTCAGGATCAAACAGTGATTTGTTAGTTTTTAAAGTTATGTGTGAATGTGAATGAACAGTTGAAGGAAAAATTAATTAAAGTCTAATGATTTATTTACAAATTCATAGTTTATTTATCTACACCGTGTAAAATTTAGAAAAAGGTTAGCTTTTTCAAAATTATTGACAAACAATTTGCGAAAAAACGGATTTCTATGCATTACAAAATTTTAAATTGCAAATGTAAAAATCACTAACATATAGAAAGTTACAATTATTACAATTTTCCTAAAATATTAATATTGGAATCTTGAAAATTAGTTTCAGTATTAGTCTTCAAAGTTATCTTGTTATCTTTATCACTCAGTAATTAAAGGATAAATTTGTCAAGCTTATAATATGTACATAAGTAATGCTGTAATAGATAAATTATTATATGCCATTCTTGTCGACAGATAATCTAAGGTTCTAAAGATAGCAACGTTTAAATTACTATTCGAACTTACCAAGTGAGTTTTGAGTATTAACGTTAAAGGATTTTAAACATAGAATTAGCCAAAGCAACAGCATTATCATTATAAACGACCATGGTAATAATTATAGTTCTTGAATAGGTTTTCCTTGCTAAATGGTTGATTTCTTTCCATTACTCACATCCACAAGTCCTTATCACAAAAATTCTTTGAATCTTCTATTTCACCATTTCGGTAAAAGATTAATACATAAAGTATGTAAGGTAGTAAGTAAGTAACGTAGAACAATTATTGTCTAATGATTTTGTGCATTATAAAGAGAGAGATTATACCTAATCAAAAGATTTTTTAGGAAGTGTGTTGACTACAGAAAATCTCATTGTATAGATCGTTTTCACACTGTAAATGGTATGGTAATAAAGGTCAGTGTCGATTTTTTTCTTGTTCGATCAATTTATTTTCGACTAAATTCATCTAGATCTTTTTCTTGGTCGATCTGTTTATTTTCAATCAAATTAAATTAGTTGTTTTTAATTTTGATCCTTTGAACTAGATTCAAAACATTAAGTTAAACCTATGAAAAAAGTTTATGATTCGATCCTTTGCTTAAACAACCTTACAGTATAAGAAAGTTGATTTATGGCTTTGTAACAGCAATAATATCTATTTTATAGTCGATTATTTACTAAGGCTCGGTTCAGATTTAAACCTATCAAGGTACAAAGCTTTTAAAAACTAAGTTATTAAAAACTTATTTTAAATATCATTAGAATAATACAATCTAGCTTTATTAAGACTAGTAACAGTACCCAAAGCTGCCAAAAAAAGTCTCTTGAACCTTCTGATTGATTAAATTTAAATGTACAATTTTGCAATAAATTATGCCATTCATGTTGGTACTAAGCCGAAGCTCAAAGAAACGCTAATATCTAAGATGAGAGTATGTTTCTGTTTATTTTGGTCGTGAAGAAAAGCAAATTCTTCTTGGATTCTTGCGTCTGTTTATTGTTGCAGTTAGTGTAGCCACAGTGAACATTAATTAGTCCTTTTGGTCGACATTTCTATTAATTGAGACAATGGTATCAAGCTTTCTATAAGAGTAGCATAACAATCTTTGGCCAAAATTGTAACTTAGTTCTTCTTGGTGTTACTAAAGTCTTATAGGCATATAGAAGACATTTAAAAGCAGTTATTGATTAGCTATGATTAATAAAATTAATATATAGAAGAAAATAAGTAAAGAAGCTTTAGACTTTCATTATTAGCCTAAAAGCAAATCTTACCTAAAATAGACGTGCTCAAAAGCTTGGTTTAAGTAATAGTTCAAAGTTTTACTGTATCGGGTATTTATGTCCAGGTCATGTCTAGAAAGTCAAAATAATGCAGAATTAACTGATGTCAAAAATGAAAGTAACTCAAGATGTACTCACACTTGCTGGGGTCTCGTTCACTACTTCAGAGCAAATGGCCAATAATTCAGTTTTGAAATCCAAAACTAGTCATAGACTTAAGCAAGCACCCCTGGGAGTTGTCACATTTGATTTTGCAGTTAACCAATCAAATGATTGTATTTTACAAATTTAACCAATCAGATCAGCTAATTGCAAAAACCAAATGTGACAACAGATTTATTTTTTTGACGCAGTCATCATTGTTGATACATTTGCAAAACATTTCATACACATAACAATGACTACGGATGTTTTGAGAAGCATTGCGGAGCTCAGAAAATTCCGTCTTCACTACAGACATTATCATTTTGCAAAGATTGTTTCGTTTATCTATGAACAGCCAATTAGATAGCTGTAGGTTTTGAAAATGAGTCAATGAAATTAATTTTAGTTATAATGATAAAACCCCGTGTGGTTTGGTTTAGAGCGTTTCTGCAAAACCTTCTCTAACATTTTGGATCGACAAAACTTCAATTCTTATGATAAATTGTTCTATCCGCCAACCGCTACAGTCAAATTATAAGACTTTAAGTACTGTATTATCTTGAAAATAAAATATTTCCAATTATCATCAGTTCGAGTTTCATAAATACTGTTATACTGTAAAGAAGCGGAAACTGTTACTCGGTTATACTTGGTGAAGTGCCGATATATGGAAATATTGAACCTACCGATCGGTGTGGCAGTTAGCATATGAAAAATAACTTATAGTTTGTCTAAAACCTGTCAATAGAATAATGACTTCGAATTTAAATGAACGCTGACGACATTGTACCGTTTATTGCTGATCACTCTTTTGACAAAGCAGAGAACAAGCTTCAATCTTTGCTCAACAGGATGATAGGTACAAAAAAAAGAAACCTTACCTTTTCCAATGTAAGGGTATTCAATATACATCTTTTTGCAGAAAACGCTCATATCGTAGTATCTTTGTTATCTTCCTCAAGGGGAATACATTAATTATGTTGATTACATTCATTTAATTGTACCTTCTGTTAAATGACAAGTAAAATTCCAAAAACAAAATATTATTTAATTTGCCAGCTATTGAAAATTGGCTTCCGACATTTTTAAATCCTTGTCCAAAACCGTATGAAGACTTCAATATAGATGCATTTTAAATCGTCTGCCAGACGATCTTATCGTACTCAGTATGTTCCTATCTAAATTCTTTTTTCAAAGACTAAAACTATCAGTCTTGGCATTTCTCATTGGGAAAAGTTGGTTATGTATCAATTTCGAGAAAAACAAAACCACTTAAGCGAATTAGACTTCGTACACGAAGTAGCGTAGCAAAGAAAACATTTACAACTAATTGTTTAGCTTTTCCAATGATCGACAGTTTTTTAGGCCAAAATATTCATTTTGAGGAAAATATTTATTTCTCAAGTATTTGGCTTCTTGATAATTAACTCCAGTTTTTGCTGTAATTGATATGAATGTTAATTTACGGAACTTAGCTTTTGAATAGCATGCTGATGCAGAAGATTAATTACTCATGGAACAAGGAAGCAAGCAATTAAGTTTGAGTCAATTGAAGTTCATGTAAAATTAAAACTTTTTTTCAATCTAAATCTAGAGTATACCAAAAATACTAATTTAAACATAGTAAACCCAAAACAGACAAGATAGTAGAATCAGAATCTAGACAAAATTGAGTCTCTTTATCTTCTAAATAACAATTTAAAGTTTAATAGAGCCAATTGTTATTCTATTCATATTTAATACGTGATTGTTGCTATCGAAAGGTTATCAATTATCATCAAAGCCATTTTTACCTAAACATACAGTATCCTGCTATCCTAAACCTATCCAATATCTTACCAACAAAAATTCGAAGAATTTATAATGGAATCATTTGCTGTTATTCTATAAACCTGCAATTGCCAACGAAAATAACTTACAAGTATACGTTCAGCCAATATTTTTGATTTTGCACAAAATAAGGAAGTTGCTTTCTTGCAAACAATGATAGTTTTAGTTGTTTATATTATGCTTGCGGTGTAAAAATCTTATAACATCTACTCCAGTGGCAGTTGCAAAATATACCTACTTCAGGAAAGAGATTAAAAACTTCAAATAATAAATTCACTAAATTTTGGATGAGAAAAAAATTCATTTCCATGACCGATTGCTGTTTCGTCCTGGCACAAGTTTTTGTATATTTACTACAGCACGAATGCTTCCATAATTACTCTACGGAGTGTTCGAAATTTGCATCTGAACTTAGGAATCTTGGAAACTATTGGAGATTACATTACAATAATTATATTATACCTTTTTATTACTTATAGGTCTTTACCAGATATAAAGTATATTTTTTCTCATAACGAGAAATGACTGATACTAGTTCTTCAAATCCAAACCGTCCCATGAAAATTCTGATAAGTTAGAGATATGCTACTAAAACAACATTTTACGTTTCTGAAGTTATTGTGAAACAAACTAAGGTAACACAAATCTCTGTACCGATATTACGGATTCCGCACTTTAAATTTTAAATATCGGGATTCTCATGTAAACATGGAGAATCCGAACACCTGGTATAAAAGAATTACCTGATATTAAAAAACGAAACGATAAAGTTAATAAGGCCGTTAATCAAAATAGAAAAAGCCTTGCTCAAGATAAAGAAGAAACCAATTAAAACTTGAATTATCTAAAAATCTGAAGATAAGTACACAAGTAATTACGTTATCCCTTCATTGCATAATTAATACACACTACTAGGTTTTAAAATGTCCTTTACCTCAAATAACTGTATTGTGACTCTCATTAAAGGCTAATATAGTGGGCTGTTTATAAGATACTGAATTACTAAAGATCTAGCCGAAGAATATTAAAAAAATCTAAGTAATTTAATTAATTATAAATTCAGAGCAGGTGGCGCCCATATTAAAAGGCACACCTGTACATAAAATTTCTATTCATTGTATTCACTTTACCTGTCGTTTTAATTTTGCTTGTACTATTCATTGTTTTAAATACAGATATTAGTTGAAAGGTAACATTGTAATTTCTAGATCTTAGTGAGAAGGCATTTTTCTTCGAATCCATTGTATTGTCAGTTCAATGCTATTGCTAAATTAAAATGCAGGAACGGCTTTAGAATATTTATGAAAATTAAAAATCAATACTTTGTAAAAATGTAATTAGTGACGAAGACAACTACATTAGAATTTTGTAATTAAACTAAGAATGAGTTTCTGAATTGTTTATAACCTCCAACACGTAGATTCTCAAAATAAATTTTGTTTGGTTATGTGCATCTAAATGGAAATCGAACGAAACTAAATCACACTTTTCTAATAAATAATACAATTTTTAATTGTACACAGTAGGACGCTGCAATATATCACGCACAGGTCGCGGACGAACGAAAGTATAAAAATCTACTAAATAATAGTGAGGTTCAGAAAAAAACCACGCGGTCTTTTATCTATAAGACAAAGTGCCACGTATAAATCTAACCGAAAAATTAGCTTTTTAATTTATGTGCTGCTGACAAATCCGGTGCGATGAGCCCGAATGAGGTTTGCCCCTCATCATAAGAGAGTTGAACAAAATTCAATCTTATTTTTCCTGAAAAAAGGGTTAAAAATTTTTAATTACATCAAAAAATTTTTTGGTTATATCCTTGTCTGAAGTTTTTCGGTGTAACACCTCTGATCGGTAAAGGGGCTTCGTGGCCCCCTGCTGGGCGCGTTATAGCGGCCCTAATGAAGCGGCTGAACCCGCGTAACATCCTTAAATGAACAAAAAAATACGTCAGTCATTATGTGTGTCCTACGTTTTGCCGCCGCCGCTGTCACGGACCTCATACACTGCTAATATAAATTTCTATCTTAACCACCAAACATTTTTCGATTTGTATTTCGGGAAAGGGTTGGGGAATTTTTACAGTGTAATGTTTGGGTTTTATTGTTATGACGGTCCAATTAATACTGAGATTGTTTTTAATTCTCCAGTTAAAATTTAATACGTCTGTTGTAAATATTATCACAAATAATAAAGATTAGTGTTTGCAGCAGAAATGAACTGTTATTATTACTCGTCAATACTGGTCAGTTGGTTTAATGGTACATATAAAAATATGCAACTAACCATCTTTAACCAAGTTTTAGATTACTAGCAAATTATTGAAACTAGCATCTAACACAATATCGAATAGTAGAAACTCTGCTAAAAATATATTATTTTACCTCCGAATCATTTACTGAAAACCGTGCTCTAGTCTGGACATTAGCATATTTTTACAGTAGTTGAAGTCTAATAATAGCATAGTCATTAATTTTTGACACGTCATACCTTTTAGTAAAAACCTTTTATATCCTTCAATTTGGTGTTCTAAATTGTTCTAAGTTCTAAGTTGTTTTTCAATTTCTAAGTGAATCTACAGATAATTATTTCAAATAATAATAATCTAGGCACAAAATCCATGTTTTTGTTTTCGAGGCAATTATTGTCCTTCAAACGTTCTTGATGGGGTATTCACATCAATTTTAAAAGTGTATCTCAATTTTCCATGTTTCCTTCATATAAAATTGTAAATTGTCTGAATGAACCTTGGTGTTCCTACCCACTTGTCATTTTTAGATCTCACGACAGTTAGTTGAGTCTTTCTATTATGCTCTTAGTGAACATGATGCGATCAGTATTTCTTACCATCAAACCATCGTTGTTCAACCTACCTTTTCTCCATTCCTTGAGATGATTATGCCAAACAAAATACTTTAAGTAGTAGATGTTTTTTGACAGAGCCTTGAGCTTTAGCCAGTTTTAATTCTACCTGACATTCTTGACAAACAATTCCCCATAACGTTGTAGAAGACTTAACTTCATTACTTACACTTACCCTTAAATTTACTCCCAGGAAAGAATTGCTAGAATGTATTATTTTTTTTGCTTTACATAATCAATAAAGACAACAACCTATTCTGAAGATAAAGGTCGTTTACTAGATCATTATACATTGGCTTGGTTTCAAAAGTAAACGTAATGGTAAAGTTTGGTTTGGTCATTTCTAAGAACTTAGCTCTATCTAATGTATTCTGCCCAATGTACAAGCTTGCATGGAAAACAAAGAGAATTTAACAAATATATTAAATGATAACTAGGGTAGCCGATACTCCCAAACTAGTGCATAGCTTTTGCTTAAGTATGGTCAAGTGTATGGCAGCTCAGTGTTGACTCTTAAAACATTTATACTTTGATTCAATGTAAATAAATATTACTCCTTACATCACTCCAATGAAACAGTATGCTTCTACTGTATATAAATGTAAGAAAAGAATATTATTAAATAAAATACCTACTGCTTGGTGGCTTGGCTGTACGACAAATCCCAAAGTTAACTTTCAAACTTGAAATTGCTATGTAGACTGTAACAATAACCGTTTGAAAGCCTGATTACAACAAAAGTCAGGCAAAATTGTCCAAAACTTGCTTATCAGTAGAAGAATGGTTTTCAAAAAATAACTAAAAATGTAGCTTTATTAAGTGCTTAATAATTAATTTAGGAATACATCAATTAGAAGCTACTGATCTATGCAGTGATGCGTTCTCCAAGTTTATATGCACATAATTGCTAGTGAATGAGCTACTTCCATGAGAATATGCTAGGATAATATCATGTCTAGACAAACCCTCACAGCACTCACGTACTCTGCTATAGTGAAGAGTACCGAACACCTCTTCTAAAAACACTGAATTTAAAAGCATTTTACAGGACAAAATGTTCCGTTTTTTGATCTGCCAGGTATAAAATTTGCATGAAATTTACGATCTTACTTTTTTATCTGCACGAACTATTGCATGTAGTCTTTTAGGTTCTAATTGTAAATGAGTAGTTTTGATACTTTAAAAGAAGATCTTAAAGTCTTATTTAGACCCAAAGACTGGATTTTGTCGTTTAAAATCAAATCCAAAAGATGCCCAAATTTCCAAAATATTACGACAAAGCTAATGCCCGCAAATGTGACAAAGTTCGACGGATTTTAATATTTTCGGGTTCTAGTTATGTAGGTAGCCCTGATCGAATTCGAACTTGCTGGGCTGCTTGGGTTGTGGTTATTCATTTGCCTTTCTGAACCAGAATGTCGTTTTTTAAACGTTTTAATAAAATAAATAAATAATCCTCAATTACTCTACTCTTATGTTAGTAAGTTTCACTCCACCTCATATTATTTTTTGGACCCAGCAACTGTTATCTACAATGGTCCCTATCATTTAACTCAGATAAAATCAAGATTATAATTCTCTAAAGTTGTATCATTGCATAATAAACTGAGCTGCATATAGCTTGTGGACCTCTACACCCAGCATCCAGTGATATCATCCATGTGGAAGCCCATTAAAAGCTTGGAAAGTAAGATCTGCGAAATTGTAATTATAAGTTCACTTTGACTAGAATATTAAGTTTTCTATTAAGTTTTGTGTTTGTAATAATTGAATACGTGATTTAAAACCACTCTAAATTTTCTATTTCTACTCAGGAGCTTAAGAATCAACGAAATTAGAAGAGACAAGCCTATACCATGTGTAAAGAAACAAAGAAACCTGCATGAAAGTTTGGATAATGGAAAGAGATTTTTAATTTCTTTGGCTTTTACAGATTTTCTTGGTTTGCTAATACCATGATCACTAGAAAACATCGCCTGTAGAGCTTGTGATTATATATTACTGTGTTTGAATTTTCACTTATTGCCATGCATTTTTGTTCTCTACAGCAGGTAATCTGCTGACTTGAAGCAGGTGCTGATACAAGGCGTTTCATTTAGAAAAGTCAACTGAAATTAGAACAAACGTTTTTTGGTTACCACATTATGGTAAAACCTTATAATAACTACATTATCATTCATTTACGAGAGATGAAAATCAAAGTCAAGTTTTGCAAAACCAAAACATCATATATTTCTCCCATTAATATCAGACAGATTAACTGCCAACGCGAAGAATAGTACGACTTTTAGCAGGGTCTTTTATATACCTTCATGTTTGAGAAACTCTGCTTCAACGCAATACAGCAAAGCGACAAGAATAAAAGCGTGTATTGTGTATCGTTTCGTTTAACTTTAGTATTTATTATAAGCTATCAAGAATACAGCTACTATTGAATCTATTGATGCAACTTAGCAAAAGGATGAAAGTCAGCTTTGCCCAAGAAAAAAAATAATAACACTTTTTCTGCCTAAAGCAGTAGCTTTTTTTATTTAGTTTTATGGCATGCTCTATTGAGATTAAATTTTCGAGCTAGCCAGAACCAGAAGAATCGTGTAACTTCCGATGTATGTAAAGATATACCAATACATAACTTTCTTTTGCAGTCCAAGCTACATAGAATACCAAAAAGCTTTGCGTAGAATACAGTTCTGTATCTGTCAAAAGGAACAAAGGTTTTACTTTTTACCTGAATTTGTAGATTCACATCCAGGTGCCTTTTGTAAATCTTGATCTGTCAGCTACAAAGTTTGAGCGAAGAATTGTTTTAAAGGTAAATATGACGGTTTTAGGGATGTAGTCACTTCTCATCGTACATACAAATCATCTTTCACTAGCAAATTAAAAAAAAATTTGCTGCCAACTAATTTCTCAGATATATCACAAGGAAGACCTTTTTGGTATCCTTTTTTGCTGGAGCAAGGGGCCAGAAAAATCTCTAAGATGTTTCTAGGTAAAGTAGCGCACCTGCTCCAATTGCTTCCTATTGAAAGTAAACTGACTTGCGGATCACCTAAACAAGGAAGTACATAGAAGCACTAGTCAAATACTTACTCTCTAAACTGACAGATAACCCTTGGATTTCTATTTTTTGCCAAACTTATACCCCAAAGGCTGGGGATCATTCTTGGTTGGATTTTCTATTTGCCAAGTATGTTGAAAAAGATGATCAAAACATCTTTTCTGATGGTAAGATTTATTAATTTAAATTGTTTTGCAGTGTGATGACTTACCTAAGTTGTAAAGATGCCGAAAAACAATTAAGTTTAAGATAATTTAATTGTACATTTAGAAAAGCTTTTAGTTGAAGACAGTTACAACCACCCAAAAGATCTCCCTACACAAAAGAATTCTAAAATTAAGAGATTCAGCTTCTACTGAATAAAGTTAAATGTCTACAGAATCACTGTAATGTGGAATTTTACTACAATTCATTTTAGTCTTCTTGCTAGAAAATTAATCTTGTACACAATTAACAATACAGATCGAACGTCTATGGTGAACTGTAAAACCCAGCTAAGTTTAATGTTGTATATGTTAGTTGGCTGTGAAATTCCTATATTCCTTGACAATTTAAATATATCAGGTTAAAGTATGAAGCAAAAAATGTGATAATGTTGACCAACTCAATTGATCCCATGTTGCGCTCCTGTAAAAGAGCTCATGAATTCATTATGATATCTAAGGTCTCATGTCTAGTCCATAATTACTCACTTCGTTCGTCAAGGCCTCATATATCTAGAATCTTGAGGAACATCTGTGTCTTACAATTGTCTGGTGACTTATAGCGGAAGCGCATGAATTTAGTCTTGAATTCGTGCTACTACTTATACTGACTTATTTTTATAAAAAGAAGAAAATGTTTAAGTACTTTCGGGGTTGATCTGAATTTGTTTCTTTTCAAACCTTGTCAAAAGTTCAGTATTTAGCTGTTGATGTTTCAGTCTCAAAACGAGATCATTACTATATCAGAAAAGACTTTAGAGTTTATGCTGGGAATCGTTAGAAAAGAAAGTTTGTCTAATACATATTTGGATGATTTTCCGTCACCAAACAAAGATTCTTTTTTCTTTCTATAGTATTAACACTAATTTGAATCTGCTGTAAGTAAAGAAATCTAAAAGATACAACGTGGTGTAAGTCATACAGGGTAACTTTTTGCCAAATTTTCCAGCCGAAAAGTGAAAGATTTCATATTTTGGTAATATTTGGAAGATTTATAGTTCCAATTAGACTAGTCAGTGCTATAAAGTGTGAAAAACACTTAAACACTTGCATCCCGAGAAACGGTTCTCATGATTATCCAAAAAACGCGCTGATCCATTTCAATGTTTTATGTCTCAAATATAAAAATCAAACTATTGAGGAATAACGCTATTAACAAGGACACCAAAACTATATGAAAAAATCTTAGAAAGAAGATTACGAGAAATGGTAGAAAATCAAACAGAAGTGGCACAAAGCGTTTTCAGACCAGGACAACTTATTCAAGATCATGTTTTCTCGGTAAATAGGTAATAGAAAAGAAAGTGATAAAAAACCAAGGTATCTACTACATATGCTACCTAGATATGACAAAAGCATTTGACTCAATAAATAGAGGAAAGATTTGGGAGAGTATATAGTAGAAAAATAAGCGCAAACCTCATCATGGCAATCAAAAGTATTTATAAAAGAACAGAGGACCAAGTAAAAATATACATGTAACAGAAGGGTCAGACAAGGGAGTGTATTGAGTCCTCTATTATTCATATGCGCCATGGACAAAGTCATAAAAGCATGTCAGAGAAACATGGAAAAATTTATAGTAGGGTATAACCGTTTGCAACCTGTTTATTTAGAATCATGTGCATTTGCGGACGATGTAGTATTAACGGCAAGCTCAGAAGAAAACTTAAAGAAAAATGTTAAAACCTGGATAAAAGCATTAGAGGTACAAAAACTGTTCCTAAACATTAAAAATACAAACACAATGGATATTAAATTGAAGATAAAAGAAGAGGACATAGAGCAAGTTACTATCTACAAATACCTAGGAAGCACAATTGATGAAAAGAGAAAAATCGAAAAAGAAATAAACTGAAGAACATAAGCCGCAAATCACGTATACTTTGCTCTCCAAGGAAAGTTTCTAAAGCACAAAGAAATTTCTGAAAAGACAAAAATATCGGTCTATAAGGTAATATAGCTACGGACGTTGTTACATGGTGGAGAAGATTGGGTATTAACAAGAACAAAGGATTCAAGCTTCAGAAATAAAATTTTTGAGGAAGATAGCAGGAGTAAAAAGAATAGATAAGATACGAAACGTAGAAATAAGAGCAAGATTAAAGGTTAAGTCGGCGCAAACAGTACTAGAAAATAAAAAATTTAACTGGTTTGGCCATTTAGTAAGAATGCCCGAGAACAGACAAGTAAACAGATGTGGAAAGCAAGACCAGTGGGAAGGAATAGGAGAGGAAGACCAAGAAGAACGTGGAACAATGAAGTGGGGGAAATATTAAGAGAAAGAGGACAATATTGGAACACAGCTTAAGTATTGGCAAATAACAAAAGTGAATAGAAGAAATTTGTAATTTCGACACCTTAGTAGGGTAATAAAGGATTAGAATTATGATGAAGATAATGATGAAAAAAATGAAAACTATAAGTAAGCAATCTCTAGAATGATCTTGGTAAATCTTCTTGAAATGTCTCCATTGGCGCCCCAATACGAAGTTGTACTTAGGGCTTCCTCGTCACGACAGTTTACGCCCTAAATAGTCACGTTTTACAAAATCAACTAAAATAATTGTAGATATTATTCATAGTTTTCATCTGAGTCATGAAGCGACTGAAGTTGGAGTTAGGGGACCCATACGACCGTTTACGTCCTAAAGTTCCAATTTACAAGAACTAACTAAATGCGTTGTAGAAATTACTTATAACATTTATTTGAGCCATAAAACATAAGAATTGGGCAATGTCTTATTGAGCAACAATAGGTACTTTAACACTGACGTTGAACTAAGGTTCACGCTTTCAATGGCAGAATTTCAAAAACATCACACATTACTTACAGCTTTAAATTGGATCACAAAGTGTTGAATTTGGTCAAAGCATTTTTGAGTAATTATGAAAACCGTCTGGCAGAAATCAACTGCTTAGAAATTTACATCCCCAAATGGAACTGTGTCCTCAACTCCTCACTTTGTATTACAGACACTATAATTCTTTAAAATATTATCAAAATCTGATAGCCTTCACTTTTAGACTAGAAGGTTTGGCAAACGTTACTGATAGTTGTTTATGAAATATTTGAGAATTTCTTTTTCCTTTCTTTTCGTGAGACACATGGTATGTAGGTATTTTTCATATTGTTATACCAGTCTAATATTACACCATACATTTTTTGCTTTTAAGTTTTTCACAGTGTTCGTTGTTGAATAAAAATCTCAAAATCTGAAAGTTATAATTGGTTGCATTTCGGTCTAACTATGAACTGTAGCAATCTTTATGGTATCCATTACTTTTTTGCGTATTGACCTTTAATAAGACCATCATTTTAGAAACTTAGCAGTTTTCATTAATGATCCGTAACGATTTGGTGACTTTATCAAGGTTATCTACATAAGTCGGTGTGTGTCGAGATTTATAGGATGCGGTACCTCCTGTTTTTATCTTCGAATCTTTTGTTATTTTCTCTAAGGCAAAATCAAATAATAGCCATGATACAACATTCCTAGAACTAATTCGATGTATTGTCTATTTTGTCACTGATGTCGGTTTTATCAGTTCATTAAATAATAGCAACTAAACAGCTTAAGAATTTATTAACTGTTGTATTGTAGACAAGAAACTGAAAAATGAAAATGTAGTTATTAGATATGAATTGAGTCTAATTATAATTTAATGTATGAATAACAAAAAACAACAGTGACGTTGCTAGAGAATCAAAATTGCATGTGCTTGCAGGGGCGTATCTAATAACAGAAGTATTAGAATGTATTCTCTCGCAATAATTACTAAATGTCTAGACCTGTCTTTCGCAATAATATAAATATGTGTTTTTGTTTATAACATTTATTGCCGAAAACTGAACCTTTCGAGTAGTGAGAGTGTTCTAGAATTCCATCTGTTGTGTTAGTCTTTTATTTTATATGGACTTATGTAAATGTTTGAAATGACGAAATTACTTAAACTAATAAAAATAAAAGATTACAGAAAATTTCTTATGTCAAAAAAACATAGAATTTCAGAAAACCACGAATTAATTTTACTTCATCTTTACTGGGAAAAAAAAATTTAACCCCTATGTCCTTGCAATTTACATTTTTAGAGGTGTTGATTGATTCTGGCTGTCGGAGGCTCCGTTGACACTAACATTAAGAAAACATTCAGTATCCAACTTGTAATCGCCTACGTTAGTCGGCACTTGACAGAACTGAAATCCAAAGACAAAACAGATACAAGGTGTAGTAGAAAGTCAATGTATTAATCATATTTATCATTATTTAGAGACGTTTTGCAAATGTAAATCATATCCAAGCAACACAATCTAGCCTAAGGTGTTCTCTTGTATATTTTAAAACAACGGACCGATGTTAAAACAAACCCATGAGCCTCGAATCAACTCCTTTTTTTGGTTAGTTTAAGAGACAATTTACAACTCGATGGGTTTTCGTGACAATTTCGAATTTCCGGCGGTAATTTGAAAATAATAGACATCTTAAAAGCAAAAAAATGGTCAACTTAAGCGTTTTTAAATGATAACTTTTATCGTAGAAATGTACAATTTTTAGATTAAAAGCCTTTAGGAAAATTATAACGGTAGTAAAATATGATTAAACAAAAAAACCCAAAGAATAAATTTCATTTTAAACGGCAGCAGTCCTATAATTTTTCCACTAAATTTACCCTCTAGAATTAAGAAAGACCATTTATACACAAAAATGAAAATAATCGTCTACATAACTAATTCTTGACTGGATATTTTAATGTTTACTGTATTAATTTTTTGTTACGTTCATATATAAGCCTAAAAACGACTTACAGTTACATTTAATACATTTAGAAAAATTAAGAGACCTATTTATAAGAAGTATCGTTATTAAGTTTAACTTATATAAATTTAATTTGTTTGCGTTTATAATACTGGAATGAATAAGAATGTCGGTGTTAAAATACCATGTAAACGTAGTGATCACAACGATATGATAATTTTGATATATTTATAGGGCATTAAGGTCTCTCGTAATAAAATATCTGTATTAATATTTGAGTTCGAGATTGTTTCAGCCATCAAATTCCATTCAAACGAGTTATAATACATTAATACTTCTGTATAAAATGGTAAAAAGGCAAAGACATCATTATATAAACTAGTAGACGATTATTAATAATTTACGACTGAAAAGTAGCCGCGGCATAATTAGGGAATGAAGCCTTATTTTCATAAATATACTTAAATTTTCATAAATGTTAAATTTAGCCTCCGTGTTGTAGTCGGGCACTTAAAAACTCTCGACTGTCCGTAGAATCAAATAATTTAAAACTCATTTGCATTATAAAAGGACTTTTGTGTGAATGATTTAAAAAGCCAGTTTATAGATTCGTTATGAAAAGACCGAAGAAAATATTTTGAAGTTTATCTGTTTCGTCTTATTTAAGCAACTTTTTGAATGGGTTTAATTTATATTTAACTCCGAATTTTAGTTTATATTAATACAGAAACAATAATCGATTCGGTACCTTAAATTCTAATACCAAAAAGGGGAGGCATCGAATCTACCCCCCATCGAGCAGTGACAGGACCCCCCGCTGGCATCCAAACCGAAACAACGCTCTCTAATGTTGTCGTCGAGCCAGCATTGTCATTTGTATCCTTTATATGAACCCCCTAATGGACTTTTAAGAGCTCTTTTGGTTCGATTAAAAGGTGCCTGTTTTGGTTTTTAGTTCTTTTTACGCCGGAATAACCCGTGGGTTGGTAATTGTCTTTCTTCGTTTTATATCGTTTAATCTCCACATTTAACTGATGGTCCGTGTAACAATCGCGAAATAACTTAATAACAGTGATGTAATTCATTTGAAACCAACCTTCAGATCGTCTGAAATGTCACTTAAACGGAAACAAAATTAAAAATGGGTACCGAGATGCCGGTAAGGAGAGGCAATTTGTTTGCTCGCAAAAGGTTACAGCATAGAATTGACATTTAACACGTTAACACTTTTTTTGATATGCAAACTAGACACCCATAAATATTTAAATAAAAAGATCGGCCTTCTGATTGGCGCAAAAAGGTACAATCGAAATGTACCGCCTTTATGTGTTAGCATATAATGGAATCTTAACGACAAGAACTAGCCCATTCGATTTATCTCTATCTTTTTCGCTTTCGTGTTTCGAATTTCAATGCAAAAAAAAGAAAGACACGTATGAACCTTTTTACTGAATGAACGCGACCAATAAAAACGGTTATTTAGTTTGAATATCTTTTGCTTGTTCGAATAAAAAGTAAAAGAAAAAATGCAGCTGCACTAGTAACAATCAAAACGGGATTATTTTTTAGGGTGACCAATAATCCGTTCGAAAATTACTTTGACACCGTATGATTACTGTAGAAGCAAATGGCAGGGTTATTTTAATGGGGATATAATATCCAAGAGATACTCGGTAGTTATTATTATCATTATTAGCATTGAGGGTAAGCTTTAAATTGTTAGGGAAGTAAATGCTTTAAATGGAAGGGTAAAAATCACAAATAGGGGGCTGTTAAGAATTAAAATGATCCTAATAATGTTTTTGTTGAAATTCTTTAGTAGTGTCTTCTTATTAACATTTTTAGAATTCAGAGATATCATTAATAAAAAGTGTTAGCTGTTCTACAGAAGCGGACTTAAAGAAGTTTTTAAGTTTTACATTCACATACCCACATCTTTTTCAGATTTTTCTCGTTTATGATTTTCACGGAAAACTACTACCGCAACAGTGAGATGAATCATTACTTAACGAAGTAAAAATAGAGAAAAAGAGCTAGAACGAGTTAGAATATTCACTCTCCTTTACATTAACACTAAAACTTGTAGCATTTTCACGTCACCTTGGTTTCCGATTTTTCTAAACTTCACAATTTTGTTTTACGTTGTAACGGCATTTTAAAAATGTAATAATCCAAACAAGATTAAGCTTAAAGGTGAGATTTAGGTTAGGATAGTTGTTCTAAATATTTTTATTTAACAACAAAATGTAAAATCAACATCTGACTTTTTTTTGCCAGTGGTGCACACGAGAAAATAAAACCTTGATAGGTAATAATTGCTTTTTTACTAATTTTTATTGTATACTATTAACTTGTTTTAAGAAGGTTGTTTAACTTTTTTATTTTTCTGTAAGACATATCATTGTAAGCAGAAGTTGGTGTTCTGTTTATTTGTTATCTTCTTTTCTCTTGGTTTTCCAAACAGACGCAGAATGTGCACATCCACTGGTGTTTTTAACTTCCGTTGTTGCTTTATGGTCTTTACAACCTCACTTTACCTTCGCATCGTTGTATGATTTGCTTGGTTTTACCGGTTTTTCTTTCTGTCTATGTTATGGTATGGGTGTGAATGACAGGAGAAAAGTTGCAAGTAGTAGAGATAATCTACAAGAAAAATTATAAATGTTACAAAGTAGAACAAGGTATTAAGTAGAATTATAGTGGAAGGAGAAAACATTCAAAAAGTAAAGAAGAAGCGGAAGAAACAAAAGATTATAGCTGTGTAACAAGCAAATGATAAGAAGAGGTATAGGTTTACAAATGAACTCTGCAAACAGAGCAATCTAAAAGAATCCTATACATCAACAAGATAAATAGGTAAAAGTGTCAACTCTAGACGCTGGCTGTAACTGACCTAGTCTTCAAAATGTTAGTAGTCGTATTATTTGTTAGGTTAGGTTAATCGAATTCATAAAAGGCGTCTACCACTATATTCTTCCTTCCATGTCTTCTGTAACACCACCTAACCATAAATGATCTTAATGTTGTTTCTACTACCTGTTGTCACAGAACGTTGTTTCTGTCTCAAATTTTTGGACCAAAAACGATTTTAGTGCTGTAATGAGATTCTAGTTCTTTGATGAATAACACAGTGCAAGCAGCTGTGGTGAAAATTGTCTTTGGCCGAACCTAGTTGCAGATTTTGTCTAAGATATATAAATTTACCTCTGACTGAAATTAAGCCAGTCTACTGGTCAATCACCTAATTGTTTCTGTCGCCAGTCTATCCTGAAGAAGAAATCCAGAATCACTAGAAACTACACTAGCAATTTTTTGAAAACGACATTGGCGGTTGAAGAAGGTTTGTTTTTTACGATTGCACACAAATCATGAAATCCAGAAAGAGATATTTCAAGTTTTTTCGAAAGCACTCAAGTTTAATATAAAGTTACGCTACGATTGGCCCTGTTATTCTCAAATCATGCAAATATGGTAATTTCTTGTAAATAGATACTAAAGATATCCTTGAATCTCATTAGGAGATCGTTGAATGGCATTTGCTAGGCAAAGAAGTAAACGCCATTAAATCTGGTGCTGAAACTATTTTGAACAAACTTTAACTTAAGCTTCGATTATTAGCAAACATGCTTGATCATTACCGTCATTGTCATATTATTCTTCTCCAAATACCACCGTTACAAAAACAATGCCATATTGTAGCTAAAATTATGTTAAAAGTAGAATTCAAAAGTTAAGGAAAAGTAGGTATTGTTTTGGTCAGGAATATACCGATCAATGATATTTTTTCGATGGGTCAGGATATCGGCTTTTGACTTTATGGTAAAACGTCAAACCTAGCCATTATTTCTATTGTTTCGTACTGTCAATGAAGGAGAATGTCCCAGCTTTGCTATTCTTCTTTTGACCAAGAAAATCTTTTATAAATCAATAAAAGAGAAATGTAATGTTCATCTTAAAAATAACAGAAAAAAGTGGATTTTATTGTTTGGGCCCAAAATTGAAGAAAGATAATATTAGCCCACAGATAATATAACAAAGATTCACTGATTTGTTCAATGAGTTGCCAAATGAGAAAAATGCGAATTTTCAGTAAGAAGAGCCTAAACTAAATGTTGGTATTTCAAGCTGACAATTTTCAAGTAAATGGAAAATCTAAATAAGTCTTTTCAAAATAAACATTGTAATAATCGTGTCAATGTAAGAAATACCTACTGGACTTTGAAACTACTTTCAAATGGGTTAAACAGTAAGTCCTAACAGAAATAACAGGCAACCGGCCAAGGTCCTGAGGGTTTTCACGCGGAAAAAATCTGGAAAAGGTGCCGTCGTCTGGAAGGGATGCAAAGCAGTGGGTCCCGTGTGACTACACTGAGTTGCACGTTAAAATCACCTACCAAATTCGGCTAAATTTTAGTCGGCGTCAAAATGACCATAGTAGTTGAAGCCATGAGGTCTAAGAAAAGCCTCAGCCACAAATATAAATCTCACCTGCAGAAGTGATCATCTTTGTCATGCGCTCTTTACAGTTCTAGTAATCACACTTTGATTAACAAGTAATTAACTTCTACCATTGTAATAAAACCATTTTACAGCAAACAAGCGATTCCGAGTATAACTGAATTTCCCACAACTTCCAAAGCATCACATACACGTTAAATCCTGTTCAGAATTGTTTTCAGATTATTATTCACTAACCTGCCTAAAAGATTTATACTAATTAAGTTTAGATAATCCAGTCAGAACATTGCTCTTCTTTCTCGAGCAATTCACCGAAAGAATAGGAATGTCTTCAATAGCAATCACACTGTAGCTAATTTACTACGATTAAATAAATCTTGGATTTTAAGATGAAGTATATGGAAAATGTAAAGGTTTCTCACAGCCAATGTGCATATTTAGATCTTAAAGATTACAAAAATACTTTAGTTTTTTCTGTGGTGTGACATATCTTAAAAGTAATTTTTGCCCTTCTTGGTTTTTATCATTGTACTAAAGCAAAAACGTGTACGGGTCTAAGATTTTAGGCCTAGGTCGATTCGATTCGAGAAACCAAGCCAGTTCAATAGTTTCCAAAAGTTCAATAAGACAGACTTACCCGAAACTCTTAATTGACCCAACAAACACGGAGGTCCCACTGTTCCCAAGAACCTATAACAATATGCCCAAAAATCCAATTTAACCTAAAATTTTAATGGATTTAAAAAACCGACTGGTCAGAAAAGCCCAAATAGCCCCAGATTTCAAATGAACCTGCAGCACAAATTTAGGCGCATACTCGAAGTGGGCGTAAAAGATTACACAATCGAAAGTATTTAATTTTTTGACAGTTGCGTTTAGTAGGGTATGGAAGCATGTTAATAACTACTTCTATGAGTTTTTCGCGTATAGTTTCCTGGTGGAAATTTCTTTTTCGGACGAGAAAGATTAGATCAAACAACCTAGATTTAAACAGATTTGAATTTCAATCATAAACAACGAGAACTTAAAAATCTTGAAGACTGCACGTATTTCTGCAGTAGCAGACGTATGTTGTCAATTAAATCTTTAAAGTCTTAGAGTTTAAGTATGGCCTAAAAGTTGTAAAATAATGGCATGGAACTGTAGATTCAGAGCTAAATCATATTCGTTCTACTTATCACAATCATGCAGTATTTTTATTTCTTTATCACACGTTACAGTGTAAGAAACCTTTAATTTTACGTATTTAATATAATAAAGACATCTGCAAGTAATTTGTTGATACAAATAAAATTTTTACAATCATTTAGATTATTATTACAACGTTAGTTGTATTCGTTAGAACAATATTTTGTTTGCATATTATTTTTACTATTACAAAAAAAGGCTTTACGAGCAAGAAATATTTAATTCGTGTGGGTCTCTAGTGTTAAGCCTTTAGAGATTGTAGTACATCAAAAATCTCAATCACAATATTTTGGAAACGGCGGTAGGTACTGGTATTTTTCAAACAATATGAGGATGCAAAAATTAAGCCTTCCCAAAACGTTTTGCTGCATAGCAGATACAATATTTGCGCATTGTATTACTTCTAAATTATAGCATACCACAGAAATGTATCCCAAACTACTTTGATGAATGTGTCTGATATATTTTTGGAAAATACATAACTAGCCTAATATGTACCTTTGCCTATTTACCAGATTTAGTATGCCAATACAGGTAATCAGCTCCATAACCTGACATACAAATAAATACTTTGAGTAAGTTCAACTGTTTTACTAATGACTGGACTGTTTTTGGGATTTGATTCCTAGTGATTTCAAATTATCTCCATGGTTGCCAAAAATTCAATAAGACAACACCAACATTTCTCGATTTCTTTTATGTAATTTTATTTATTTTATTCAATTTTTTTGTATTAGTTTTCTACAAGTATAGTTAAAATCTCTAACTATTATATTTCCTTTTAGTGAAGGTTGTGTCTATTAGTATTCGATAAATGTAATTAACACTGATACTGACGATATCATCAGACTTCGAATTTATAATAGCGAGTGTGGTCAAAACTTTATGAGAAATGTTTGGAGTTTCATCTTCTGTCCGATTTGTTATCCTGCGTACCATAGCAAAGATGTTGGTTTTGTAAGGTCTACATTAGATTAAAAAAATTGTAAAAAGTTGCACTACAAAGTAAAACGTCCCTAACTCTGAAAATTATAGTTTTAAGATATTAAGTGAAACGTGTTTGGCTTTCTTTGTATTTATATAGGAAAGGGCATTGTATAACTTGACCTGTATTTTTAAAGTTTAGGCTTTCTTGATTGGCATAAAATAGATTTCCAACGCAGCAATACCCTAAACTAAGTCTTACTTTTTGAATTAGGTTGTTTTTGCTTTGTAGAGCAGTATAACTCCCTAATACTCTAAGATTTTGCTTTATTCTAACATGCTATAGTTATCGTTAACTTAAAAGAATAACGACATAACAGAAGCCAGGAGATAGGTTTCTTGGGGAATATTCAGATTTTTGGTTTCTCAAAGAAATTCCTATGTTTCATTATACATTCATATTTTAGTGATTTCATAAATAGCCCCCATTGCCAAACTGCTTTTAATAATGGACATAAGAACTTAAAAAGAAAAGCAATGTAAGAACCTAAAACAGAACTGCTTATTATAGGTTGATGATGAAAATGGTCATAGGTCGAAAATAATTAAATGAAGATCACGTCAACCAAATAGTTTTCTTAAGATATATCGCTTTGACATGTCTGAAATTGTAACAATGAAGTAACCAATCCTACTGGAAACCACTGATGCAATTATTTTGAATTTGAGATTCTGATTTTGACTTGATTCGTCAACCAATTTAAAAAGAGGACTAAAATGAATACATCTAGGCACTTTGGGTTGACTGTTGACTTTAACGGCTTTAGAATTTTAAATGCCTCGGGTTTTGATTATTGCATAACAAAACAGAATAATAAACATTGTTATTCTAATATTCTAGCTTTAGAATTCCAGATTATCTAGTTACCAACACTATTAAAAATATTAAATTTGCTTCTTCCTTATTACGTGATTCACAATTACGCAGAATTGTTTATTGAAAGTGTGATTTAACATTACATACCACAATTAGTTTGTTTGTAACTTTCATTATTTTTCAGCATGACAAGAACAATATAATCTTAATCGCACTTAATCGTCATAAAGATTGATTGTCTTTTTATTATAAAAATCATCATCGCCATATACTACATAAAAAAATGGCACCCAACCGTGTCCTACCAAAAATAACTAAGACCTCCCTATCATTTGGCAGAAACTTTTTGTATAGAAAAATGCTTTTTAATACACCTTTTACCATCAGCTATTGATATCAAAAAGTAACCGCAGCATTGTACAAATACAAGGATATCATTGTTCAAAGACATAAAGGAGTTCTTTATATTGCGGCTATATCAAAAGAACGTTCGAGTATACCTCTCAGCAATAGAAGATTAACTGAAACGCCAGATGATATATGTTTCTTATATTGACAGCAGCGTTCTCTTATAAGTTCTTGGGAGAACAGAAATCGAATGTTGCGAACCAAAAAGATCTTTCAAAATATTTAAGTCACACTTTATAAATATTTGCACATAACCGTAGGGTAAATAATGCCTAGCTAAACGAGTAAATTCTCAACAAATAATATTGCGATTTTGCAATGTTTACACTTTTTCAAGAGGGATCAGGTGGTTTACGTTTTAGGACCATTGTTTGGAGCGTGACTGAAGCAACACGCAAAGGATTATCAGTTCTTTTGCACACCTGGTAAGGTGTTAAGTGCATATAAGTAGAATAGTTAGGATAAAGCTTAAGGATAATAGTCCGGACCTCACACGAGATATTTTATTATTTCAAAAGGTAAATAGAGAGGTGGTGAACTGGATAAATTGCAAAATTGAAGTATCAGTGGGTACTCGTGTTGGTTAGTTGTGGATCATTGGAGCATGTAATTATGTGATTGCTTCGAGAAATTCCATTTTTTAAATTGCCATAACAATAAATTAGCGACATTTGCTTTTTTCAACGTTGCGAAATCAAGAAACTGTACAGAAAAATATTAAGTTCGTTTGTTGTGTAATTCTTAAATCCCATATATCAAGTTTAAGTACTTCTAATGTCTTAACAAAGTGCATAAATTTTGCTCGTACAAACTGCAAAAACATCTAATAAATTACATTTCTATTACAAGTTCAAGTTTATCGGGCCTGCTCTTAAGTAACACATGCGTTGTCCAAGCCGTATGTTATAACGGACGTCTGTGGGGGATTTATAGAGGACATCAGACATAAATTATGTAAATTATCCGGTATAAATTCTGCACACCCAGTATCGTACCTGTTATCACCTGTTCTTCCTTTTACATATCACTAATATACGTTTCTCATCCGATTTACATCAAATATTCCTTAAATTCTAATCAAAACAAAATTATCGCATTCTAACGTATATTTTATTTTTATTTACACAGAGAAAGCGTAAATTTACAACTTAAATACATACAATTTATCTACAATATCTTATAATTCAAATTCACAGTTCAAACAGGCAAATCCGAATTAAAACATCAAAATAAAACTTAATTCGGCCCTGCAACGAGATAATTAAAATAAGTATAACAAAGGAAACTCAACAAAAAAAAAAACTATTTAGCAGCTGCCGTGGTACTTATAATCGAGTCTATACTAAAATTTTGATTTGCTAAAAGTGTAGACGTTGCCGTCGCATTACTTGCACCTAAATTGTGAGTCAAACTATGTCTTCTCAAGTCACAGTTTCTTCTGAAAACTTTTCCACACGCCGAACAATTATACGGTTTTATATCAGTGTGTGTCAATAAGTGAGTTTTCAGATTTGAACGTTGATTGAATGAACGACTGCAAACGGGGCATTTATGTGGAGATTCTTCCATATGAAGGATTTTGTGTACCGCTAAAGTCCTGGATTGACAAAAACCTTTGCCACATTCTGCACATTTGAATGGTTTCTCTTTACTGTGAATATACCTGGAAAAAATTAATAGATCTGAATTATAATTCAATAAAAAAGGATTTTTTTAAGTAAGTCAAATTATAATTTGCTGTACAAATAGAATGTCAACTTATAATAAATCATCAAGTAAGGAAGAATCTCAATATCGTCCGCATTGTTTACATTGAAATTATTACTCTTTGTTTATCTATGAATTTCTAGAATGTAGATATGTAGATAACTTTGTATAATGCAATTATAATATCATAACAGAAACAATCTTTGAAAGTGTTTAGAAAGTCTCAAATGGTGAGTGATATCAATGAAACAGCAAGCGACGAACTTGAACTGCAAATCCATACATTTGGCCTACTAGTTCAATTTGTAATTTGAGAACTACACACAGGAAAGAAAATCTTTATTTTCAATAATATTGAATTAATAAATAATAAATAACAATTTACATTCAGTTTATTATAGAATTATAATTTATAATCCTTTTATTGTCCCACAAGGACCCATAAAGAGTTACTCTGCTCATATTGCTAATTAAATTCATTGTAATTGAATTCTTGAGTTACAAAGGTATAAATTTATTAAAAAAAAGAACCAACAATACAATTTAACGCTTTGTAGTTGGGGCACGAATAATTTTAATTTCATCACGACCATGTAATTCGTTGACGACAAAATGTCAAGCAGGTACTTACATTTATTTATTTGAGGACAACATATATTACATCTACTTAATAAATATAATGTATAAGCGCACTTAAACCTTATGGAGCTGTAAATATATTGGATAGTTTATGCCTCGACACGTTTTAGGTCTTACTCTAAAAGCTCATAAAGATCGTGTTTGTAAAACAAAGCGAGTAATGTCGTTCATATGGTTAAGCCTAAAATTACACAACATGCATGACGTTTCTGACAAATTTTATTATGTGTATGCTCGTAAAATCGATCTTTTTTTACTTATTTTCGTTTTGTACTTGTATCAAGTATAACGAGACGCCCATTGTTTTCCATTTTTAAACCCTAAGGCACGTGCTCATCGTTAACCATAAACCAAAACGATTTCTTGAATAAATTGATGTAATTGGAAGGAAATTCCCAATATAGTTCCTGTTAGGTAATATAAAAGAAAAGAAAAATTACCTGTGATCTCTAAGATGATCTTGCCTTCGGAACGCCTTTCCACATATATCGCAAGAGTACGGTCGCTCATCTGTGTGTGTGCGTTCGTGAATCAACAAATTATAGCTTTTAGTAAACTGTCTATTACAAAACTTGCATATAAACTGTTTTTTTGGCCTAGACGATCCCTTTTGTCTTCCTGCGGGCGTTGCTGTTGATGTTGTTGTTGAAGAAGTCACAGCTGTTGCAGAACTCGAAGAATTTTGATTATAAATTGAATTCATTATCATACTAGGATAACTAGTATCCACCGGAGATGAAGATATGGGAAAATTATTTAAAGCTTCATCGTTATCTAGGAGTGCTAAATCTTCCTCTACTTCTTCCGCGAGGTCTACATCTTCCGTTAAACTAGTATTATGTACACTATCCTCACTATTACTAACGCTTTCTTCGCTAATTTTTGCACTATTCGTCGCTATTTTTAGAATGTCTATTCTTCCATTATTTGTGTTGACATTTGCTGAAACTGAAGTCAGTCTTTGTAAGGTTATGTATGATTCTAGTGCTTGCAGATTGAGAGCGGCGGCTGCCGCTGAATTAGGAGGCAAAAGCGCGGCCTGTTGAAGTGAGTTCATCATTGCGTTTTGCAAGGAAAGCGCTACATTTTGAATGGAACGTTGCAGAAAATTTTCTTGAAGCATAGCCAAGTTTAATTGAGTATTATTGCCTAAATTTAATTCTTGTGTTTTTGTTGCGATGTCTTGTTTATCACAGACCTGTTGTTGAAGGACGTTAGTTTCCGTTGACGCTTGCATTATAGGATTTCTGACATTTATTTATCGAAGTCAAATCTAATTTACAATTTATTTATTTAAAGGATTTAGAGATCATAAAACCATAAATCTGTAATGATGCGGAGGTGAAGTTTTCAACGCATGCCTCTCTGTTTCACTTTCACCGATGATTACATACACGTCTATTTATAAATTCTTTAACAGCAAGTTAAATTATCGCGATAAAGCAGCACCATGTTTATTTTTCATATGGAGCCTTGTATTTTATTTGATCGGTCACCCGACAAATTGTTATCGCGACCCTAAATTTATTTGGACACTTCTTGATTTGTTTGTCATGTTATTTTATTTCTGCAGGTGTTTGAAGTACCTTCTTTCAAATGTATCGTCCTGGCTACTCCTACAACCTTTTTATTTGTTGCACAACAATGCACTGCTTTAAGTCACGTAAGTAGGACCTTTGAAACAGTCATGATGTTTTTTGAGATTTCCACAACAAAGATATTTCACCCTAGGTTCGTCACTTGCACGTTCGTTGAAATCTCTCGTAGCTAGGAAAACGTAACACGCGCGCGCGAAGACTTAAACAGTAGACAATCGACTAAGCAAGCAAGTCGCGGCCTCGCGAGTCACTTCTTCGTTCTTGTGCGCCATCTGGCAAGAGGTCGGGGAAAAGGACGGAGCCACAACCGTCAAGAGGGTGGAACAAGGATGCCACAGTAAAGTGTTGAAACTCGTACTAACAACCCTTTCGGATTTTTTTATCGAGCTTTATAGCGCTTTCCGAGAACCTCGAGCATTGTAACTCGTATATACAAGAGATTAAGTTTTAAACACAAGAGAAGAGATTTGGTTTCATGGAATTATTTTATTGTTATTGCGTTTTGTCGCAATAAAAGGTTTATTTCGGTTTTTGTGAGGAATCGTACATGCTCGAAGTGTGGAACGTTTGCATAACGGCCGTTTTGTTTGGGTCCGTTTTCAGGTGCTGATGCCTTTCCCTCTCTCTCTCACGGTTATTTTATTAGTAACACGTTCTCTATTCTTAAAATTTATTGTAATGTGTCGACATTCCGCTACGCTCACGCGCGCCACTTGAGGCAGCGTGAACTAGCATGAACACATTCAATTGTCAACGCCACTCATCAAGGGGTGCCGTGATTTAAATCGGAATAGATTCGAGATGCGCACGTGTCTTCATTGTGTTCATTACATCATAACTGAAATAATTTAAACAATCCTTTTTGTCAGTCTTAAAATCCCTCATAAAAGATGTTGATGGCCACTAAAGTTATAGTGCATAGCATTTGCCTTAAAACAAGATATATACCTTAATAATCGTTTTTGATTACTTCATTTTTTAATAATCATCTTGAAGATTTCGGTTTGACCTGACCTTTCTTGATTTCGATGCTCGTGCAATTTTCGCTCACATGTCACGATTATCCTTACCATATGTTCGTTTCTTGCGCGAATGAGTGAAAGTGTGGGAGTGAGAACGTGTGTATGCTCATCAAGAGGCATTAGTGGGTTACAACCATCGTTTGGTGAAATAGTTTTTATCTGCAATATTTATTATTTTATTATTATAAATGTTTGCATGTAATAGTAATTGCAAAACAGGAAAGATGAGTCAAAAACAATCAAAAGCTACAATTGCTTTCGCGCCTTCGGCGCTCGTGCTAACTGATGCTTGCGATCTAAGCAGGATTTGTATTTCCCTGCCGTATGTATACCGTGAGAAACTCAAGGACTAGCTCGTGCTGCAGCTCATTACGACCACATAATATAAGCGTAGTGAACAAACCGTTGATTATCACCGATTTGCTTCACGTACCCTATTTGCAATCTCGCTTATGTAGGCAAACTCTCCCTTAATTTCTCTCTTTCTACTACCGCAAAGAATTTAGCTAATTTTGGCGCTTTGTTTTATGTTTAAGAAAATCTTTCATTGGTTTGATTTAGTGTCGATAATGACGGTTTGCCTCTCGGCAAAAAATTCAGAAATCACTAAACCGTAAATGATAACGGTAATGGGTCACGAGCTCTCGATTGCCTTCGTAATTATTTCGCTGCTAATTTGTTTAAATTATTTCTAATACTTAACATTTTCAAAGAGAAACATTTGTTTAAATATTTGACTTGACTGCGTGCAAAAATTCGTTTCGGTGTGTACCCATCGAGATCAAAAGGACAGGAAGTGCGATCAAATATTGACTCGTGTATAAACATCGACGTGATTTCTCGTTTCTTTACAACGCAGACTCGTTATTAATTTTGGCAATTAAATATAGTAATATGTACGCTACATTTGTAATTACACGTTTAAAAATTTGTCCCTTCCAATAAACATGCTTGGATAATGCGATAAATTTTGTCGTTATTGGACCTGAATACCAATAAAAGCACTGAGTAAAACACTCAACACCGAATAAAACAGTTGGATATATTGCATGAAAAATATTTTGGTGACAGAGAACGGGCTCAAGAGTATAAGTTTTGTGGTTGAGATTACTTAATAAAGACGCCCAAATTCAAATGAATGAAAGAGAGTTTTCTAGTTTATTTTTGCAAACAAACACATTCATTATTTGTGTTGTAAAAAATAAATTTAAATTGATCTTTCCTTGTGGAGGTAATTATGTGTGGGATGAATATAACAAAAGAAACTTTATATTTAATGATTATGCTTTGTCGCCAAAATTGCAGGTTACTTTCTGGCAATATTAGAGATCTATCGTAACAGTTTGCAAAATGAACTACGTATATTCTTCTTAATTTTTGTTATAAAACACTTTCTCGTGTAATTAAAAAAAGTAAGAAATCTGATTAACCACAAATTTAATTTTAAGCGAAACTAATGGAATAATCTTTTTCATTTCTTTCTTCTAATACACGATATTGTGATAGTTGTAAATGTTTTTCAGCACACAATTATTGTAACTGTGTCTACTTTTTTCTTTGTTTGCTTTAACTGGTCGTTCTTAGACTTTTAATAATTTTTTGTCTAATTTGACTAACTGCTCTAATTTATTTTTTTTAATAACCTGTTATTAACGTCTATAGCTCTCCTTTCTGACAGCTCTATATTCTATTCTAGTTCGTTTCTTCTTTTTTCTTTGCAAAGATCACCTTACATAATACATATTTATTATACAATTGGTTTTGTTTTCTAGATAATACTCTTGTTTTATTTATCATAAATCCTGAAGTGTAGTAACCCATACCAGAAGGATGTATTGCTAAATAAAGAATCAACACTGAAACATCAAGTGTCACACTTGTCAGTCCACAGTAGGTACTCTTGGAAACAGTGCAAAAAAAACTCATTCACAGGCTGCTAAACAGAGATGACTGATGGGGAGGCCATTAAGAGATTAAGAAGACGGTTTTAAGAAACTTCAAATACTCAAGTAAAAATATCGTCCAATACTAGACCTAGTACTAATAAAACAGATTAGGGAACGGCAAAAGGTTCAGGAGAACCCTGAACCTTTAGCAAGGAGCATACAAACTCGTATAAAAGATGTACTCCAGCAGACGTTATTAAACCTTCAAAGGAAGGCAACGGCGCTGCGAACAGAGAGGATTCTCTAGCATCGCATCTTCAATGGTGTCGTAACAGACGGACTTAACAATTACGAATAAGCAAGTAGCACTGGTTAAGAATCACTTGGTCAGCAAGTTAGGTTAATAGGAAACGTTCCAATATAGTTTCCTGTGCTGATTCCACTACGCGCCAGTGATTACAACTTGTTTTTTCTAACCGTATCTAGTGAGAAGAATTCTACGTGTTCATTATTTTATGGAAGACCGTATTGTTCGAAGTTGTCTATTTTCTGTCTGTGCCCGGACAATATCAAAAACCTAACTATGATGGAGGATAGTGGATGCAAAACCGGATGCAACAACAGTGCAGTTTCTAAACTTCTTTAGGGTAAAAAAAAAGTTTCACTTCTACACCATCAAGCCTGAACGCAAACCTCAAGATAACTCCAACTAACTTAGATCACCACTTTGCAAATTCTTGACATATACTCCCCTCTTTGCAATCTGAATAGCTCTGTTAATTATCTACTGGGTAGTATTGCCACTAATACTATATTTATTTTAATTTTCACATACCCACTTAACCAATTATTTCTGTTGCAAAGTCAGGTGAGTTAGTAAATCGTAGGAAAAGCTAAATATCTTGACAACCTTACAATGTTACTTATTTATTCCATCATTCTATAACTTATGTAGAAGCTACGCTCTCGATGACTTCTAGTCATAAAAAGTTTGTTCCAACAAAAAATTCTTGACGATAAAAAGCGCATTTATTGTGACTGAATTAGTTTGGAATTTTATTGTCTAAAAACTGATGAGTATAGATTCTCATTTGAGGTGTTAATTGGGCTATTGCTATTTGAAATGATACCTTTTCAAGCTCAAATTGGAATTAGACTAATCAAGTTTTAGTTGAAACCAATCATCTTTAAATTGACATCGATCAACTTGACATTTCAAATAGATTGATTTCGATTTGAAGTTGATTAATCGAATTTGCAATTGGACAAATGCAAAACTAATATTTTCAAGCAATTTTCAAACTGTTCAAACTATCAGCAAGTGGTTTGAAATTGTAGTCTGCAGTTTATTAAACCATGAAGCTGCTAATTCTTGGTTGAATCAGGGTTGTCGAAACATACAAAATTTCCCTATACAAGTTCGTGCTTGGTAACTTTTAGGCATAGTTTGAGATTTATGTTGAAACAAACCTAACAATGCAATGAATTGAGTAAGAAACAGAAAGGTGTGACAAGTACAACTATGCAAGCTGACATTTGTATGTATAAAAGTACGGGTTGGCAACTAAGTAATTTCGGTTTTGTAGAATGAAATAAAACTCATTACTTTTAATACAAAAAATAATCTTTAATCAATTATATATTTTCCATTTTGTAAAATGACATTTTGCCATCTTTCTTGAAGCTTCATGATTCAAACTTCTGGTCCTTATCAGCAAAATATTGAACCAAGTGCGACGTAAGATCATCGTCATTTGTGAAAGTTTTACCGTTCAAAGAATTCTGCAAACCTCGAAATAAATGGTAATCAGATGGTGCCAGATCAGGTCTGTATGGGGAATGCTTTCCAACCAAGCTCCAATAATTTTCCACGAGTTGCTAAAGATGTGTGAGGCCTTGCATTATCATGGTGGAACTCTAATCCTTTCCGATTTGGCAATTCTGGTCGTTTTTCTTTGATTGCTTCGTTCAATTTTATAAGTTGTTAACAGTAAACATCTGAATTGATCGTCTGGTTCTTTGGAAGCAGCTCAAAATACACAACACCTTTGTAATCCTACCAAATTTACAGCATGATCTTTTTTGATGCAATTCAGCTTTCGATGTGGTTTGTGCTGATTCATTGTGCTTGCACCATGATCGTTTTTGAATGATGTTACTGTAAATGACCCATTCTTCATTGCTAGTAATGATTCTTTTCAAGAAAGGGTTGATTTCATTGCGCTTGAGGTGCATATCGCAAATGTTGATTCGTTGTGTTAAGTGAATCTCTTTCAATTCATGCGGTACCCAAATATCGAGCTTTTTAACGAGTCCAAGACATTTTAAGTGTTTTTCAATTATTGTGTGCGATACATTTAACCTCTCTGCAACCTCTCAAACGGTTATATGACGATCTTCTTCAATTATGACTTTGATTTGGTCATCAACAACTTCAGAAGGCCGACCAGAACGTTGCTCATCTTTGAGAGAAAAATCTCCAGAATAGAATTTTTTAAACCAATTCTGACACGTGTGCTCTGTTAAGCAATCAACATCTTAAACTTCGCATATCTCTTTGTGAGCCTCAGCAGCTTTCTTTTCTTTACGGAAATAAAAAAGTAAAATATGCCGAAAATGTTCGTTTATGCGCTCCATTTTAAAGTGACTCACTACTATTAGCTACAAAAAAATCATGCACCACTTGCTTCTAAAGTAACCTCAGTGTGACTGATATCAAATGTCAAAAGGCAGAGTATATCACTAACACAAGTCATTTAAAAAAAAAATAAAGCAACGCTTCCTATGAGTGGAAACCGAAGTTACTTAGTTGCCAACCAATTATATTTTAAAAATCCACACAGTTGGAAAACCACCGACTTAAACCACTGCAGAGCGATCTTGGCTGTCTTATAAGAGCCCATAGTTAAGAACAAATTTGATTGATTTGTCATTTGTCATTTGAAGATGTTAGCCGATAGTTTCATATTTCTTTAAATTGACACAGAGTATCCATTTTGAAGAAAGTGAGATTTGGCAGAAGTGGGCATACCCAGTTTGGTACTTTTCTATATATGTAGCCTTTGTGCAGTATACAACTTGCATACTATCTTGTGACGCTTCTACAGGTGTTAATGTATATTACAAGTTCAATTTTTTTTTATTTCTTCAAAGCCCTTGTTAGTTAAAATATGCTAAAATTGGTATGCCCAATTCGACTCATAATTTTGGTATGTTAGATTCAGTCTAAATTTATCCAAGACATGTGATGAACATTGA
This sequence comes from Ignelater luminosus, assembly GCA_011009095.1. NCBI lineage: Eukaryota > Metazoa > Arthropoda > Insecta > Coleoptera > Elateridae > Ignelater > Ignelater luminosus. Next base: position 14,254 of record VTPC01008874.1, on the reverse strand, counting down.
ATGTACATAGACATCTCTTTCTAATTCTATAGTGTATTTGAATTTAAAACCTCGCCGTTAAACAATTCCTTGAGCTTACATGTAAGGATTTATTAGCTCGTTAATATAATAGGATACAAGACAATGATCATTAAGTCAACATAATGGATGAACACTGGATTAGAGAGATATCATACAAAAATATTCAATTCAATTTTCGGCTTTTAGGGTTGTTCAATACAACAGAATATTCGGTCCGAGGCACTTTACATCATAGTAGTTTGTTGCAAGACTAAGTAAAACAGATTAACCTAAAGTTCGGAGTTTTCATTTGAAGTGAAGTGCATTTTTAGGGTCTACTGAATGTTTTGCACATACGTTTCTTGAAAACGACTGTTTGCCTTTTTTGTTTGGTGGACTTACTCTCTGGCCCTTTCTAGAAAAACCATTGGTTATGTAATACTTATAGTGGATCAAATTTATAATTCACATCAATTCCAGTATCATTGTACAAGATATATTTCTAAGAACTTTGTTATGTGCTTAATAGCACTGAAAAATAATAATTAGTGAATTGTTTGCTAGTATCATCAACTCCAGTGTTAAATTCTTTTTTTAGTTTTGGGCTAGTTCTGAATTTTTACCCAACTAAAGTAAAGCATTTTCTTGGTGCCGTCATTTAAAATTCATTGAGGTGCAGACCATAAAAAGTAGGAACCAAATATGTTATTGTGCATATTAGCGTAACATGCCTAAATCACTAATGTTTACGGATCCAGAATGCTCTTAGCAAACGAGAAGATTTAAGTGGATTATAAAGAACTAAATCTTGAAAATGAATTGTTCTGTCAAAGAGATTTTCTCCATTTGGTTTGAATCTTTGAGCGCATTGGTCAAAAGGTTATACCATGCTTTTCAAATTCACAAACGTAAGGCACCTCCGTAATAAATAAATAGACTGATAGATTGAATCGTTGGTACTGTAAGTGTTAGATGCAAATCAAACATTATGTCTCCTGGATGAATTTTCACAGTTCATGTTAGCTATGTTACAAATATGACTGTACTCTTAACATGTATTTCGAGTTCTGTTTCATCAACTTGCATGGTATTGAAGTATTTTTATTAACACACTCAGGACTACTTAAATTTTCAGGTCATTTTAATGCATTGTACCTAATAAAATCTTCGAAGGTTGTAGAAAGGGTTTTCTTGCGTTTAGGAAAAGTTAAGGCAAATTTAAGATAAGCAAAAGAAATGTTCATGAATTTAGCCTTCACTTGTTTGCTATCTTCTTATTTAACCTTACACTGATGGTTTACTAATTTGAACTGAATATTAATGTACAGATACCTATCAAATCGCAAACAATTAAGACTGCCTTGTTACGGGGATTAGATTTTACAACGTTTTATCATCATTGGTTACATAAGTGCAAACAATAACGTTTTGAAGGAATTCTTCTTTACAATAAATGAGATCAAGTAAGTGAATACACGTGGTACGTGCAACTGTCTTAATCTGGATCAAATTTTAAACAATGAACAGAGGATTCTAAGATACGAAGAAATTTCTCGGTGGGTCCTTGACTTATGTGATGTCCTAAAGATCAATGAAACTTTTGAAAACCTTGTAGTTGACTAAAACATCTTCTAACGTTGGTTGTTGCTATACCGGTGCGCTAAGCAACAACTGCACAGTTCGTCACAGATTCTAGTTGCGTCTGTTTCAGATCCCACTGTAAAACAGTGGTATTTTTCAGAGCATGCTTCATGTGTGATTTTTGGAGTTAGCTTGGCATCTAGAATGGCGTCCAAATAGTTGTCAAACTTGAAGTTTGAATCTGATTTTCAAAAATACAAAAATAGGAATGAGAATTACTCGTAGTATAATCTTTCAAGTTTTTGTTTTTGCTTGCTCGATTTACACCATGATTAAATAATACTTAGAGCTATCTGCATACCTTCCATTGACTTTGCTTGTATATATTTATCTTCTCTCTCCAACCTCTTCTACAGTTTTTCTACTACAAAATACCACAGAAAGGCAAATAACACTCCCGTTTGTGGACAGCCTCAAATGGCGGCAATTTGAACTGACGCTCTATTTTAAAGAGAATACTACAGTTTCGTTTCATCAAGTAATTTGCTTTGGTTGGGTGAACCAACAGACTTTTGTGCTAATGTTTTTTATAGTTATAACAGACCAATCGATCGAACATCTAGCGATATCGATAGAAGTCTCATGTAAAGCCTAAAACTAGAAAAGATCACAATGTATAATGTAGAAAGACTATCGACATCATGCAATTTCTTATAACGTTATACTTTTGAGGTTATTCTTCTTTCTCCTCTTTTAGTGAAGTGAACTTTAATTAAAAGCTTGATCATAGGGTATAAGATTACTTATTAAAAGAGGTCTTTGTCTTTTTAATACCATAGCATGAATACAGATCATCAGGGTCGTGTTGCACGAAGGTTAACAAGAAGTATGTCTTAATTTTATGTATTTATTTTGCGAACAGATTATATATAAGTTAATTATTTTAAAATTTTATAAGTGGGCTCCTTTTATAAACTGTAAAGGACAATGAAGATTAAAGAAACGAAAAATCGAATTCTCATTTGGGGATACAAGTGAAATCATGGCTTTTCATAAACTTAAACAGTGAAAAATATTATTGTTGTTGTTTCTTCACTAAGTAAGCACCTAGATACTGGAGTTTTGATATGACTTTTCAAAGATAACAGAAACAATCTTCTTTGGCTATATTTTTATTTTTGATGCATCCTTACCTATCAAAACTAAACGATATCCACAGGGAGTCGTGCAGTATCTCTCCCAGATCCCATTATTCTAAATCTCATTTTCACATTCGACACACGGTGCGCTTAAAAAATGAATATATACCATTGATATGAAATAAACGGAATAAAATTATACAAAATTTACATTCCTTCTCGTTTAAAATTTCCTTCACGTACCATTAACTTTTTCACTTTCATTTAAAAAATTTCTATTAAGCTTGTTTCAATTTCTATGACGTTTTCGAGAAGTTAGATTTAAATTTTCGGTATGATCTTGTTCATAGGAGATAATGAGATCGCCGCGGTGGCAAGCACTGCTTGTAATTGAGCAATTCATTATGAGAGTGCCGTAAATGATGGGGTTAGGGGCTCGGGGCTACTGGGTCTCAGCCCCCGGGCTCCCACTGGGTCTCATTTGTACCAATCGGCCCCATCGCGGGGGGCCACGCATCACTAGCGTAGGCATGCCAACATTTATACTATAAAATACCCTATTATATGTATGTGATTTCCTCTGCTAATCTGCCTGGTCAGCAGGAATCGCACATAATACACCGCTATTATTTATAATTAAATTTTGTTGCCATTAACTTCCTGGAATTATGGTACAATGGTCGTCTGTTGGTGTGAATAAAAATCTTAAACGTTTAAAGTATTCTTTAGGAAATTGTTCACGATAATTTATCATATTGTGCGGTTACCGTGGAGTCGCTAAATGGGAAAAATATATTTCAATAAAATAAATCGACCTGCACACGGCAGACATATAAATGACTGGCATTATTTCAAAAATGTAGATCTTATCTAAAAAATCGATGATCGGTAAATATGAAATTCTTTTATGAAGTAGCGGGCAGGGGCCATGTTAGAATTCACAATGGGGGGCAAAACTCACAACAGATCATGTCACTGCAGTTTAAAACGAATATACCACCTAATAAATACAGAGCTGACAAAACAATTCAAGAAACTTCTATTCCTGTTCGCATTCATTTACATTTCACTCGATCTTAATACTTCAGATTCCTTTTGCTTTTCGTTACGTAAAATTGTAGTCATATTTATTTATGTATTTCGCTTGTGTGAAATCAGTAGAATATTCAGTCAGATTTAAGAGGTCACACTGTATACGCGTTTTTTTCTACAACGGGTGCCCCATGATGGGTTTTGGTTAAGCGATGACACACCCCAGAGCTACCCTCCTGTGGCATCTGCTATTTTATGTTGATTCGAATAATCGAATAATGCCACGGTGACCAGCCAACTTTATAAATAAATAGGCAGACACGTTTTATTGATGTTGTAGGTTACATGGGTATAATGTGGAACTAATAAATTTCTATTTTCAGAACATTTAAATCTCTTTAATGAAACTATTGCCGGTTGGGTAACTGATAATGTCGTTATAGTCAGTGGTAAATTTCCTAAATAATTGTTTGTAGATATCTTTTCCGTAACGAACGCCCTAAATAGCACAACTAAAAAGTGAGATGAACTGCTCAGAATTAAAACCTAAGGCTACTTTTTGAGATTCTACCGAAAAGCATTTTAAATGAAATGAGAATCCAACGTAGTATCTCTTGTTTTGGAATAATCAAAGAAAAGAAAGTTGCTGTTTCTACGTGAGAACAATCTTGTTTATAGCAATAAGGGGAAATTTAAAAAGCGATGGAAGTGGTCAGGTAATTAAATCCTTGAAAATTACTTTTCCTTCCTTCCCTTTCCTTGTTTCAACTGTTAAGGTTTTCTTATCACACCATTTACGTTTTTCATATCTGGTAAAATCTCATTTTGATAGTTGACTTAGGCATGTAGATAGCAACTCAATGATCTTTTTGGTTAATGGCTAGTCTTCAAGATTGTCCCTTACGATATATTGAACAGTAATGTAAAGAAATAAGTAGTTCATTCTTCATTTGTTAATTATTTGTCATAAATTAGTTTTAAATTTAGAATGGTCTCTTTTCTTATTCATTCTTTAGAAGCCGTCTTGGTCTTTAGAAATAATTCCTAAAACTAAAATCTATTTACTAATGTTTGTAAAACCATCAGGAGAGTTATGATGCTTTCGATGCCAAAGGTATGATGTTGTAGATATTCACTTTGAGTGAATGCTCTAATCCTTCTAGTGTTTTTTGCAGTCATGTAGGTTTGAATTGGATCACCCTACGTAATCAGTCGGCGGCCTTGAACGTAGGTATGGAGCAGAAGCATAAGGTTATCAAATAAAATCTAAAGAAAATGTATAACATTTTCAAGTTGATTAGCTGATTCTATTTCTTTATTTATCTCAACGGAAAAATAAATATTATATAAGCAATAAACTTAACAAACTTGAGAATTACCCAAAAAATCCAATTGAAAACAGATTTAAAAAAATAGTACCTCAAAAAGACCTCATCGCTACACAAGAACTCCAGAAGTTTCTGATTTAATTTCAATGTAACTTTAAGTTGCTCATATACAGCATAATTCTTAACATTGTGAAGAAATCATAAAAATTCATTTAACGGTGAAACAGGACCATTTCCAGGTACAGATAATGGTCTTCTAACACAGGATCTACTAATAAGGACTTCATTACAAGCAATCCTTTTGGACCAAAGGTTTTAGAAACCCAGAGCGTGGTTGTTACTAATAGAGGTTGTATCATCATTAATTTAACTCCTACAATATAACAAGATTTACTGGGGTAAATTAAAATCTTAACGACAGCAGTAATTTCTGAATTTTTGAAATACGAATTTTCGATGACACTAGAAAATCAGAATATTAGTTTAAAAACGAATTGGGTTAAAATCAAAAACAGCACACAAATCACCACGATTTTAAATCACAATAGACATCAGTATAACTGTCTGGCAGAAGCTTGCGAAGTTTCTAGTGTTGTCTTTGGTAGTCTGAACTCCTAAGCAAAGGTTATTGTATCGCACTTTTTCAACTTAAAATGCCAAGTTCTCAATCAATTAAAAATCACAAGTTTCCATTAAATGTATGCTAAAAATAAAGACTAGTTACTGTAAATAGGAGTAGGTTTTAAGGAAGTTTATATAGATTACAGTATATTTAATCAAGGCAAGTATAAAAACTAGAATACTTTCTATACAATGCTGAGGTTGAAAACTAGGTTTAAATTTTAATCCAAAATGATATCAATTTGGTCTGAAAGCTTTGTACATTAGTATAGCCAATATCGAACAAAGGAACTTGAATTCTTTTTATTAAAAACTTAGAAAATAAAAGAATCCTTGTAAATTTTCTGTAGAAATATACAATAAGAGTACTCCGACTGAACACTATGTAGAAAAGCTACAATGAGTAAATTGGTAAGAGAAAAGCTGTCGCAAATCCTAGTATGCCCTAATACTAATAAGCACCTGCGATTTAGACAAATTATGACACACCAACATCAATATAAAGTAATTTAGACAAAAATGAGAATGTTTCACGTGGTGTTGATTATTACCAAGGCGTATTACTAGAACCGGCTTCAAACGTTAAGTTAATGTGGGCTCACGGATATGAAAGCGTGAAAATTAGTAAAAAGAAATGTAAACTGCATGTATTTGAAAGACAAATGCCATAAATAGTTTAGAGGACAGTGACGCGGTTCCACCCACCATTTTGCGAAAACTTGGTAGATTCTTTTCAAGATTATTAACATCATAACCAATAGTCTCAGGTTTTATTGCTGATGTTAATATTCTTTTTGTGTTTTAGCCGAAATAGTACTATAAAGTTCAATCATTATCTAACCTAGGAAAGCAAAAACCAAATCTTAGTAATTAAATACAATAGACTCAGAAAGTTTAATGTAGAACTAGAAGAATTAAATAACGTATAAAACTGACTAAGAAAAGAAAGTTTGTCTCTGCGCCATTTCTGGACCCTCCCAACTTCCACCGCCAGCACGTTGAATCGCTTCCGGTCACGAAAAAGTGCTTATTTCTTCTATATCTTTAGAAGTAGAAAAGGATGCGGCGACTACTGATCACAGTTTTTTTTGATTTAAAATGGGTCTGGCTAGGCTCTCCATTAGCCAAGAGAAGCTAAATGCGCCACTTCATAAGCCACCTCCAATGGTCCTCGGTTGGGTTTTACCCTTCATTAACCTTCTTAAGAAAACTAATTACGGACAAGAGTCGAGTTACGCGAGAATTGCTGTTCTTTGTTGCTCAACAAAATCTGCAACTACCCAAATATTCATGTTTTTGGTTATAAACACATCCATAAACTAAATATACGACCAACTTAATTGCTTTTATCTGTCACTGTTCGAAAACGAAAAAATCGTTTTCAATTCAAATAATACATAAAGACTTGGAAAGCGCCAAAGAATAAAGGTTGAACACGCCAAAACCTGGGCACGAATAAGAACTTACTAGTGCTAAGATAAGAGACATAGGTTGTTTTTTATTTTGACAAAACATATCTAGTAGCCATAGAAACAAAATGTGACAATTGATATTTTTTGTTGTTCATTCGTTGTTAACATGGCAAGCCGTCAACTGCAGCTACGTAAAATTATCTTGCACGAAAACACTAAAAATCTTCTAATGAGTTATAAAGCACTAGCAAAAAAGTTAAATTATCCTCAATCAACTGCTTGTTCTGTTTTAAAAAAGTTCCGAGACCGTTTAACAGTGGAAAGAAAGCCAGGAAGCGGAGGAAAACAAGAAGTGAAGGACAAAAAGAAGAAACAACGCGTATTACAGCTTTTTGTATCCAATCCCAAGTTGTCATCGCGTGATGTGACTAAAAAGATAATGTCCCAATCATATGTACAAAAAGTTAAGAGTAGAGCTAGTTTAAAAAGTTATAAGGCAAATATCGCACCCGATCGTAATGCTAAACAGAATTTAACTGCCAAAACGTAGATCGACAAAATTGCACAAAAATTTTTAACAAGATATGAATGCATGGTGATGGATGGCGAAACTTATATCAAAGCAAATTCCGGATCACGAGTTTTACACCAGCAAAAGTCGTGAAGATGCTCCAGAAGATTGTAAACTTAAAAAAAGGTCCAAGTATCCAAGAAAATACTTACTTTGGCAAGCTATTTGTAGCTGTGGAAAAAGAAGTCGGTCATTCATTACCACGGAAACAATAAACCAGGAAATTTACAAAACGGACTGCTTGTAAAAGCGACTTCTGCCTTTTCTATAAGAGCATAAGTCATAACCATTGTTTTAGCCAGACTTAGCCAGTTGCCACTATGCTAAATGAGTGAAAGAGTTGTATGAGCAAATGGAGTTGTTGTAGTTCCCAAAGACTGCAATCCCCCCAACAGTCCTGAACTTCGACCAATCGAAGGGTATTGGTCTATAATGAAATACATCTTAAAAAAGAAAGGTGGAGAAGCAAATTCCGTGGCTGACCTACAGAAATCCTGGTCATGGGCTACAAAAAGAGTCAGCGATGAGGACGTGCAAACCTGAATGAGTCGTATACGACGTAAAGTACGTTCTGTGGCGTATGCTGGTAAATTAGATTAAACAAATATTGTTCACATGTAAAAGGCATCATAAATAAATAAAGTATCTCTTGTTTTTGTTCAAATAATAACTTCTTCTTTTATAAAATAAAATTTTAAGTGCCCACGTTTTGGCGTGTTCAACCTTTACAAATTTGAAGTTTGTACTTCTGAGTAGAACAGGAAGTCATGAAAGTGTGCCTAGTTTACATGGACTTTCTATTTCTATTTCTAAACTGTTATAAAATTTCTTCAATGCAGTTTGCAGCTAGTTGGTACTTTATATGGTAAGTAAGTAACTACTGAATTTATTTTCATCAATAGTCTTATACGATTTTTCATTTCATGAATATTATCCCATGCTTGATTCAGCTTTTGTTTGTAGATGTTTGTCGATTCTAATTTTTGTGTTGTTGAATGTCGCTAGGACCGATATTATAAATTTGGTTTGGTGATTCGATACTGGGATCAATTTTTGCTAGTTTGCTCAATATCGTGATATTATATGTACTTCATTATTCGCACCAAATATCGAAGTCAGTAGGTTTCCTAGCAGACCTCGGTTGTAACGATCGATACTCAAGTGGTCGATGAGTTCTTTGATTTTTTCCACTTCTGGTCATATGACCGATATGTCTGATTACAATTACATAGTACGAGACCTGATTTAATTCCTTGCTGTCGCAGCTTGAGTAGATCTTCTATTTCCCTTTTAATGCAAGAATATCCAATAGGTTCGATGAAAAACTCAGGGTCAGAATATTGAGCACAGACTTAATAATGGTCATGAGAGAATTCATGATAGAAATTTCATTTTCTATTTTAGATCTGTTTGGACAGTCTTGTACCGTATGGTCGACTGCAGTGTTCTTCTTGTTTCAAGTCTATTATGTGTGGATAGTAACATAAAATTTGTCGATATGGAATTAGTAGGTATGTTTTCTTTTTCTATTGAATTGGATATCGGAAGACGTATGGTTCTAGTAATTGGTTTCTTCCTAATTGTTTCATCAGAACCTTTCCAACTGGAGTCGGGGTACTTCTGATATTCTTATTAATGGTTGCTTTCCAGGGCTGACATTAACTTTTTTCTACTAATTTACACTTTGAGATTATCGTGGATGGTTTTTATTTTGTACCGTTGGCGTTGTTGGAATTTACTAAGATATTCGTCAATGGATCAGGAGTTTTAAAATCACATTTTCGTTTTTTGAATCATTTTCAATCTTCTGTCAATGTCAGTATCAACTTATGATGTTACTGGATCATAAGTGTAAGAAAAGCCTTTCTAATTAAAAAATGTTCAGGAGTCAATATTGCTGCTATATTGAACGCAAGTTTAGACAGACTTCTACTTGACTAAGTAGTTTTGACATCTTTTCGTAAGTATTGATTCTCCAATAACTCGATTGAAATGGCATTTGGTTAATTCAACCCCAGGTTTCCAGATACCGCAAAAATGCGAAGCAGCAAAAGGTGTGAAGTGCTACTTGATACCATACAAAGCTAGTTGCCTTGCGTTTAATTGTTCCTTAATGAAAGCAATCATTTCATTTTGAAGCAGTTTGTCGGCACCCACAAACTTACAGTCCTTTGTTCTACATAACAAACCTTCTTAAACATGCAAGGAATGTCCCCGAAGTGATGTTTGTTACTGCTTCTAAATGTATTGCTTTAATTGGCTTTCATCGCATGTTGTTAAATAGGATCTGCACAACCCACCCCTACGTGCGTAAATGGTTTTGAGGGTACCGTCCATTCAGCTGGAAAATCTTCTATTAGTTGTTGGCACGTTTGCTATATTTATATCTAATGTAGATGGCATTTATGAATGATTTTGTTCGCAGCACATTTTCCATTTATAATCCAAAATTTTCATCTCTTGTAGGCTAAAGTAGACCTAATTCCTCCCTGTAAGATGATTAATGTCGTGTTGTGGTAAGGCATGATCGGATATTGTTCGATCTGTTATAAGAATAATATCTGCAGCTTACCACCAACAATAAATGCGTAATCGTCCAGAAATGGTATGAGTGATGTAGGTTTGCTTGAGCGTGAAAGAGTTTGGCTGTTTTGTATCGCTGCTAAATCCTTCTTCTTGGGCAGGTTTTTATTACTACTTTTAAGCTTTCGTTCATAATTGCAGTTGATAATAAACCATTCTGCTTTCGTTGTTTGCAGTTGTTGATGAGCATTTGACAGTACACAGAATGAATTGCTCTGAATACTGAATGTTGCTAGTTAGTTCATTTTTTTCAATTCTTATGCGGTTGGTATGATTGTTGTGCTAACCCAAGATTCATTGTTGGCCTACCATTGCGGTCGGGTCCACTATAGCTGATAATTTTTCAAATGTGTAATTTCTGATTTTGCTAACCCGATTTGCTACAAATGTCTTCTATTTTGCCGGGCTAAACTTGATCCATGGTAAGGTTATCATAGAATCTGTCCAAACATATTGAGTTAGCAATTTGCAAGTAGTAAAGCTGTAAGCAAACCTTGGGAGTGAATGTCTTAATGGTTTCTATCGGTATATGGGTTGTTCGGTTGATGATATTGTTTTAATATAAACAGCTGCACCATATGATTTTTCGAATGTGTCTGGGAAACCAAGAAGTTGAGTTCGACACTCTTCACCGTTGTACTTAATGCATCTTGTAATAGAGATTTCTTCAACATGTTGTAACTGCTTTTTTTCAATGCTTTGCATTAACATTTGATGTTGTTCAGTACTTTTTTATCCCAATTTGTATGTAAGGTGTATAATTCTTGTACCACTAGTTTTTCTGGAAGTAGAATTGGTGTTCACCACTTCTAAGCAAAATATTAGATAATTATCAGAAAACAAGAAATTGCAAATTAGATTTTTGGTATGGCACTTTACTCGAAAGCGGTGTATCCTATGAAAAGAATGCAACAGCACTTTTTGTCTAAATTTCTTAAAAGTAGGTAATTGTTCTTCTACAGCCTGAATCATAGGTAACGACCCCCTCTTAGATTTTGAACCGATCATAAAAATTCATTTAATCCTGCTGCGTCTTTTTACTTGTTCAAAATGCTGACCAGCGATAATTATTTTAGTCGCCTCAGGTGTTCCTCGTGATACGCACGTGCACTTTAGAAGAATGTCAATTTTGGTGAAAAAACGATGGGAGGTTGTCTTTTTATCTCAACACCGCTTCGGTCCAAAATGCACACCAGCACGGATATCGAAGTATGTAAGTGTAAGTGAAAAGACTGTGAAGCGGTTTATTAATCGTTTCAAAAAGACAGGATATGTAAATGATTTTCCAAAAAGTGGTGCCGCGAGAAAACAAGACAAAGTGTTGTTACACGTTTTTAACATCAATTCAGACAAAACTGTTGCACAATTGCAAGAAATTTTAAAACGTAAGGGCATAAATCTATCAAAAGCGACAGTTATCTGTAGATTAAAGGTGTTTGGGTTCAGATCTAAGGCGCTGAAGGTGATTCCTCTCCTAAGTCAAGTGCAACGGCGGCATGAGCGGGCGCAAACGCAACAGAGCCAGGACTGGAGTAGGATTATTTTTACTGATGAATGCACCTTCCAAATGGAAAACGTTAAAAAAATTTGGGTAAAGAAAGAAAAGAGATATGTTATTAAGAGGAGCAAGCATGGTTTCAAAGTGCAAGCGTGGGACTGCTTTTTGCAATTTGGGTTCGGCAAGCTTATTCTTTTTACCTGTAATTTAGATTCCAATTTCATGTGCTGAATTTACAAGAAGGGACTCCTGCCGTCTGCACGTATTATGTATGGTGCAGATTCTGAACAGTGGTGGTTACAAGAAGACAACGACCCTAAGCATCGGTCACGAAAATGCACACAATAGAAAGAAGACAACAGCATCCAGGTTCTGCCATGGCCATCAATGTCTCCAGACCTTAGCCCTATAGAAAATGTCTGGGGAGTAATGAAGATGACAGTGGCAAGCAAACCCAGGTCATCATTAAAAGCTTTCCAACGTTTGCTGCAGTCAACGTGGAAGAAATTAACGCTTGTGTGCAGAAACGGTGACTATATTGGGTACTGATAATCAGGGTTAAATGTATATTCTTTATATTTAATAAAGTTATTTTGTTCTTAATCGTTTTCGTGTTTCAAAGAGAAGAGACTATAAAAAATTCTCAGTTTCAGATAACAAGAAGTTTTAAATGAAACTTTAACACCCTGTATCTCGAAAACGGTTTACTTTAGGGCCTGCTGTATCAATACTACCGTTCATTTTATATGGAACAAATTTTAAAGTTAATATACATTAAGCAATAAACAAGAAAAGCGTCAGATTAAATACAATTCGTATATTAAAGTTTAGACTATTATGTACATTCTTATCATTCAAATAACTTTCATTCGTTTTTGTGTTTTTAAATGAAAGTTTCTTATTAATTATTAAAATTTGTCTTAAAAGACAAATAAAAATAAACTCGAAAACTTAATAAATGTTAAAATATATAAAAGCTTTTAATATATTTACTAACCAGATTCTGTTAACTACTTCTACTACTAATTTTATTATTTATGTTTCAAAATCTAATAAATATTTTGTATATATAAAAGTGAATGGGCGTAGAAAATCATTAAACCACAAAACTTCTTTTATGGAGACGATCTTAGAATCAAAATTTTATATAAATTCAGCGGGCTTTCAGAAAAAAAAAACATTGGGAACATTAATATGAATTATGGTTATGAAGAGCGGTTCGATGCAAAAGACTCGAAAATCACGTAACACCGGGGTGTCTGCCGGATTTAAAAAAAAGTAGAAAAAATATCTCCAACCTTTTATTCTTACTGACAACTTTGGCTTCTAGCTGCGACCTGCCGTTTTGTTATTTTTTTTTTCTTAATTTATGACCTAAATTTCGTGCTAAACGTCGGATTTAAAAAATATAACAAAATTTTTCAAATTAAACAAGGATAAACTGAACGATGTGCATAAAGAATTAATACCGTGATGACTTGACTTTTATGTCCGATTTGAAAAATTGTGTTGAAAATCCACCGTTTAAAATTGCAAACATTAATTTTTACTTCGAAATCATTTGAGATCTAGGTCAGATTTGTTTTTAAATAAGACTTTTAAAATCCTAATTTTTTTGTTACGAAAAAAATTATTAAATTGTACATGGTAAAAGAAAAAGAAAGAGAAACCCATTTATATTTCAGACGTGATGTAATAGATGTAATTCAGTCTATTGAAAACTCAAAATCCTAGTTAATCCTACGTGTAACAACTTATTATTTATACAGAATGTAAAACTATTAAGAAGCCCATAAATCCAACACTTTTCATTAGATATGTCAGTTAATATAAAGTAGTTCTTTTGTGTGCCTTTTGTATGCTTTATTTAGCGGTGTCCGAGGTACATTTTGACGTGACTCTCTCGGCAGGTCCCTATTTTTCCCATCGAACACAAGTAGGCTGTGGTTTGTTATGTTTAGATTTATAAAATCAGGAGCTTAGATTTTGAAAAAAATAAAAGCTTTTGACGTCCTCTTTAAAACACCTGTTTTTATAAAGTCTTTGTGTGGGTGTCACTCTTTTGTAACGCTTTTAAGTGCTTTTAACTGTAAAAATTTAAAATATGTGTGAATTTTATTTTCTTAGTTTTAAAAAAAGTTAACTAGACTGCGCATTTGATCATGCGTTTAAGATATACTATTTGCCTTAGGAGGGTCCAGTTTGCTAACTCGAAGAAAGATTGCTTTATATTTTAAGATTTGAGGCTATAACCATGGATTACATTGCATACAAGTAAATAATAATCACATCCTTCATTTAATTTTTCTCGATGGAGTATTGTTTTATTTTTAGACGTACTCACTATAACTGAAAGAGTTGCTTTGTATAACCTTTCATTATTATTTTCCAACAAAACTTTTTACATCAATCTCAAACACAGTCAATAGTGAGTGTTTTGATATGTTCAACTTGTTTTCCATTTATAGAACTTTAGGGTGTTTTGGTTA